>APFE030080415.1:16720-74127 GCA_000404065.3 Pinus taeda
TTTTTTAAAACAAAAATTATACGATGAACCACACTGGTTGGTTCAAAACGCGTCGTCAAATGATTTTTTATGTGATTTTGCCGAACTTATTCTCTAAACAAAAAAATATTATTTTTAAATGTTCACCATAATTAAAAACAAAAAAAGATAAATTTATTCAGTTAACAATGAATTTTACTTAAATGCATTATTACTACTCAAAAGATGTGTAAGAATATTTGATTCTTACTCTAGACTATAAATAAAGTATTTCAATGTTCATGTGAAATAATATAACTTTATATCAAACTTGAAAAGGATAAAAGTAATTAAAAGTAAAAAATAATAGTATTACGTTGAGAAACACATTATGTGTATCGAGTTAACGCATATAGCTTTACCTTTTAGAAGAAAAAAAATATTTTTTAAATAAAAAATGGCTAACTATAATTAAAAATAAAAGTGAATATATCTATTTGGTTAATTATAATTAAATATATATATTAATAATCTTATTCTCACTATGCTAGCTCGATTTATGTAACATCCAAACAATAATTTCTTTATAATCTTGAAGAAAATCATATAAATAAATAAATAAATTATGGTGGCATATATCTATTAACTCATATAACTATTAACTCATACCCCATCAAACCATATATACAAATTTGCACTGATGTCATGGCTCCATATCCACGGCATTGTACAAGACCCTGATACTTGGTACATTCCTTAAATGTGTTTAAATGATCGATTCATTGAACAGGTAGAAGGATCCCATCGAGGATCCTCCTAGTTACTTATACACATGAGTCTATGGTTTTCACTGTCACACGGGCCCTCGTCCATAGCTCCACGCAGCAACAATCTATCCTGGGACATGTCAACTCCATCTAACCTTACCATTTGTCTCGGCTATCTGTCGTTGATCTTTCATTGGCCATCAAACAACGTAGCTGAGCTAGGGTTTAACCTAACTAACTCTGGGCGTCGAAACCCTGAGCTTCCATTGTTGTGATTTTTCGGTGTTCGCTACTCTGCAAGGGTTCTGGTTTTTTTTCTTTCCATGAGGTGAAGGTGAGGAGGTCGATACCACCATCTTAGAAAGTATAACCCACAATTCTGCAAATCGAAGCTTTAATTTCTAGTTTTTGAAGTTGGTTAGGAGCTTAGGCATCAATTTCACAACTGTGCTAAAGCTTTCTTGCCATGTTCAGGGGAGGCCTTTATAGTTCCGGGTACGAAGGAAAATAGCATGCTCACAGGACCATCTGCAATAGGTATGTTCACATAACAAGGCAAATTCTCCTGATGAAAGGTTGAGCACATTCATAATGCAGGAGGGTTTATCATTCTAGCTTGTTAGTTAACTTAAAGGTTGTGATACTAAGGGTTTTCTCTTGTCCGTGAAGGCTGGCGACCCACTCAGGAAGTGCTCTTAAATCAGGTAAGACCCATTTTGATTTATGGAATGAGACTATGTATAGAATACTTAATTTATTGATTCAGCCATTAATGACTAACTCGTAAACGATGAATGCGGGTAACCCATCTATCAGAGGGATTTCGGTTTGGGACTGCAACCCTTGCGTGCATAGAATTGATGGCATTTTTGTGGCTTTTTAGGTTGGAACTAATCCTTGGGCTTCGATCACAATTAAATTTATTCGAGGGTTTAAGATGAGGGTTTCAGAGAAAGAGGAATTCTCTAATGACACGATAGGGTAGCTTTTAGTTACACACTTGTAGTCTTGAACTAAAATGTTCCAGTTTGTTTGTCTAGCCATGGATGTTGTCTTTTCTTCGATTTTTGATATGTCATTTTGCAACGTTTAAAGGCCTTCCAGCCTATCTCTGGACATGCTGTATAAATATTGTAACTACTGTTTTTTTTTGGGTTTGAAAGGAAGTCGATAAGGCTGTAATTCGGATCTCATGTTGGCTTCATTACTGTCTGGTCTATTATATTGAAACAATTATAAAATCTTGTATTCTTTTTGGTCTTACAGTGTTAAGAAGGAATTACTGTGATTTTCCTTATTTGTGTTACTGTGTTAATTTCAACAGCAGAATTCCTACATGAATCACAGGTTCCGATATATTTATTTATATGTATGTGAATTACCTATGATGTCCTTTATTAATGTCATCATGCTAAGATGATTAATGGATACTTCTTCTATGTTCATTAATAGCTACAACTTACACATATTTCTATGGATATACTATAATATAACAACAATAGATTAAAAGTAAGAAAATGTGTTCAAGTAGGGTTCTATACCAGTATGTTGTTTTTCTTAATTTCATTCGTGCGATAGATGGATACTGTGAATATAGGTGTAACTGTCTTGTCAATATGAGTTAGCAAATCATCTTTTGGCTATTCGGACAACATTTACATCTACATTATGTATTACCACCTATACTTTATTTGTTAAGTCTATGGTGTAATGTTTGTTAACCTATAAGATAAATATGCATATCTACTGAACAATTACATTTTCTATATCTTCTACAAACCATTGATATAGTTCAGCAATAAATTCCTTTAAAAGTTTGATGCTTCATATTATTTGAAAAACCTGTAATGTATTTGTATTCGAAAGGTCTCTCCTCCCAACCACGAGTCTGGTAATCACGTCCAGACTCTCCCCCGAGCACCTTCTATTCTTTATGCTAGATTTAGTCTAGTCACAGTCAGTACTTTGGCCTCAGGAATTCGGTCCAGCCACTATCTCTATACTCACTAGTTGACTCTATTGAGCCAATTTCCCACTGGTTTATTCCACCCAGCTCCAGGACCATTTTCTACTCTTCTTCCCTCTCTATATTGCCCTTCTCAGGCAGAGGGTAACGTTTTCTTGGCAACTATTCTTTTAAATAAACAAAAAGAGTTTTATTTTTGTTAAAGTATTACTACCTAAAATCTAGATAGTTATCATCTATATTATTATCAAAATATAATAATATTTAAATGTCTTTTAATAAAACATTCACTTAATAATCTTAGTAATATTTTATGCAACTAGGGGTGTTACATCTCCACCCGATAAGAGGAACAACGTCCCCAGTGTTCTCTACCTGTTTGGAAAATAGTGCTGGATAAGCCTTTCACATGAATTATTCATATTCCCAGGTGGCCTATTCGGGGCCAAAGTGCTTCCCTTTCACTTTAACTTGGGTGATGGATCACTTCTACAAGTTGGTTTCCCGTTGATCAAGAATACGAAGAGGTTCTGCCAGGAATTCTCCTTCCGATTCAACTAAATATTTTCCCAATCAATAATGTGTTGGGGGTTATCAGTAAAGATACGTGAAATACATTTTGGACCCAAATATGGCTTGGTAACACAAGCTTATAGGCCACCGATCCAATTCTTTCCAAGACTTGGAAAGGCCCGCAGTATCGGGGTGCTAGTTTAACACAACCCCACCACTACAAGGAACTTTTTTTGGGCTTCACCCTCAAGTAAGCATGATCTCTAGGTTGAAATTCTCTGTAAGTCCTCTTCTTATCTACATACAACTTCTTCCTATCGTGGGCTACCCTGAAATTTTGTCAGACTTTTTTAACACCCTCCTCCATTTTTTCCAACATGTCAAGACCCAGTGCTAGCTTATTCACTGGATTATTCCAATATATGGGTACTCTACATTTTCTCCCGTATAATACCTTGAAAGGGCTCATGCCTAATGATTCGTGATGTCCATTATTATATGCAAGTACCACTAGATGGAGGTTATCCTCCCACTTGTGTGGTTGCTGCATCATGAACATATGTAGCATGTCTTCTAACACCTGATTTACCCATTTAGTCTTCCCATCTGTTTGAGGATGGTAGACAATACTAAACTGGATTTGATTACCCAATCCTGCAAAGAAATTCTTCCAAAAGTTGGATGTAAATTTCACATCCCTATCTGAAATCACCACCTTGGGTATCCCGTGTAAGCGAAATATCTCCTTCATAAATATTTTTGTGATTTCCACAGTTCTAAATGTGGACTTCACAGGTATGAAGTGAGTTGTTTTACACAATTTGTCTACCACCACCATAATTGAATCATGCTTCTTCCTTATATGGGGTAAACTAGTGATGAAATCTAAGGATATTGTCTCCCATTTCCATTCTGGAATGGGCAAAGGTTGTAACAATCTGACAGGATGCTAGTGTTCTTCTTTCACCAGTTGGCACTCTAAAAATTTGGACAGATATTCAGCCATATCCCTTCTCAATCCAGGCCAAAAGTACCCTTTTTTGATGGTTGATAACATTTTCTGATACCCAAGGTGGCACGCACAAGGTTTCTTATGAAACTCGTCTTTAAAAGTAAGGAGGTTATCGGGATTGATATCAAATTCTATTTTCCCCTTTTTCAGCAAGGCTTCTTTTGTGTGTTGCCAAATGAAGGTATACTCTGGATCTATATTGGCTGCTTCCTTTATGATGTCAGGAATATTTGAGATTACTTGGCTCATTTGGACTTCATAAATACAATGTAGTTTTTTGCTGAATGTGTCGGCCACAGTTTTCCTTCCCCTTTAAATGCTTCATCTCAAAGTCAAATCCACTTAAGAATGATATCCATCTAGCCTGTCGAGCGTTTAAGTTCGGATGATTGAAGAAATTGGTCAAATTGTTATGATCTGTTAGTAGAAAAAATTTCTTCCCCAGTAGGTAGTGTCACCACATTTTAAGTGTGTGCACTACTGCTGTTAATTTGAGGTCATAAGACAAATATCATTGCTCATACTCCTTCAAATTTCGAGATTCATAAGCAATCACCTTTCCTTCCTATGTTAGCCCACCACCAACACCCTCTTTGCTTGCATTTGTGCAAACCATGAAAGACTTGCCTCGATCTGCTACTTTTAGTACTGGTGCGGTGGTGAGCAGATGCTTTATTTTTTCAAAGCTTTGCTAACATTCGGTCATCCAGTGAAAAGCTCGACCATTTTTTTGCAAGGAGGTCATTGGGAAAGAGATGTTTGAAAACCCCTTAATGAATCTATGGTAGTATTTGGCTAATCCCAATAATGATCTGATATCAACGACATTCTTTGGGGCTATCCATTACATGATTGTTTTGATCTTTTCCAAATCTACCACAATGTCTTCTACTGATATAACGTGACCCAAATACTGAATTCGATCTTTGAAGAAGTCACACTTGCTAAATTTGGCATACAAATGATTTTCCCTTAATGTCTACAATACTATTCTTAGGTGTTCCTTATGTTCTTCGGGATCCTTAGAGTATATCAGAATATCATCTATAAAAATCAACACAAATTTATCCAGGTAAGGTTGGAAAATACCATGCATTAGACTCATAAAGGTAGCTGGGGCATTTGTGAGGCCAAACGGCAAAACCACGAACTCGTAGTCACCATAACGAGTATGAAAGGTTGTCTTGTAAATGTCTTCATCTTTTATTCTTATCTGATGGTATCTGGATCTTAGGTCTATTTTCAAGAACATTTTAGCCCCTTGCACTTGATCAAACAAATCGTCAATATGTGCTAGAGGATATTTATTCTTAAAGGTTAGTTTGTTTCACTATTGGTAATCGATGCACAATCTGTGGGTTCCATTTTGTTCTGTACAAATAATACGGGAGCTCCCGAAGGGGATACACTGGGACAAATGTATTTTTTATCTAGAAGCTAATGTAATTGCATTTTGAGTTCTATTAGTTCAGGAATCCTCATGTGATACAGAGCTCTAGATACAAGGTCTGCACCTGGAATTAACTCTATGGTGAAGTCAATATCTCTCCTTGGTGGCCAACCTGGAATATTTTTTGGAAAAACATCCACGGAATCCTGAATTATTGGAATACTTTCCAACGAAGTCATGTTATTTTTAGAGTTTGAAAATCCCATCTGTACCACATATATTTGACTCCCTTTTCTAATGCACTTTCATAACATAATGGAAGTAATAGGATGTAGCTTGGTACTAGTTTTTATCCCTTGCAGTTATTTTCTTTGACCTGATTCTGAACTAAAACTTACAGTTTTTTGTTTATAGTCCACTAGAGACCAACATATTTCCAACCAGTCTATTCCAATTAAGATATCATAAGAACCCAAAGGGAGTATGTTAAGATCAACATGTGTAGGTTGTCCAAAAATGGTTATGGGACAACGTTCAGTCTTGGCACTAACCCTTCTCTTTGTACCAGTGGCTAGTTGGACTAGCCAAGGTTTCAAAACATTTCCACTGACACTTTTCAACCACTTTAGGATTAACATAGCTTAAGCTAGCACCTGGATCAAATAAAACAGAGACGTGTTGCTTAGCGATCATACCTTCACACTCGATCGTTGTGGGTTGAAATTTGGCCTGATGATCATCCAAAGAAGCATTAATTCAGGGTATGTTCCTCGCCACTTCCCCGAATGTAGATGCTTCTTGCAAATTTGATAACTATTCTGTTCTAGCTCGTTGTGGACAATTTTTGTAATAATGGGGCTCTCCGCATCCCCAATATTGTAGTAACAATTTTGATTGCTGATCGTTGATAGATTTGGTGACTCCCTTTACTGGTCTATTTTCAGAGTATGCAGTTCGGTTGACTTTTGGTTGGAAACTTGTTGAATGTCTTTTGCTGCACATTCCCATGGTTAGCAAATTTTGGGTGTCTGTTAGGAATTAGACTTCTACCTTTCTTGTTTATTCCCCCTTTTGGTCCTTCGTTTTTTTGTTTCATTTACTGATAGCAAATGCGAGCCTTCCGCACAGCATCGTCCATTGCCTTGGGGTAGTCAAATTCCAGCTTTTCCTTCATGAAGTTTGGTAAACTGCTGATGAAACGATAAATTTTGGCATTTTTCTCTTGCATGTAAGGCATGTAGTGTTGTAAGGACGTAAATCTAGTCACATATTCATCCATGGTTAAGGTTCATAATTTTAACTCATGGAACTCTTTCGATTTTTCATCATAGTAGCGCTTAGTTAGATATTTGTCTTTAAAATGTTTTTGAAATTCATTCCACATAACTTGTTCCTCGTCAATATTCCATACTCTCTTCTTAATTGATAAACTGCCAATCATGCCTCCAGTTTATCAGTGTACTCATAAATCTAAAAGTACTTGCCCATATCGATTAACCAGACCTCTACATCTTCTTCAGATTCTCCCTCAAAGAGTGAGGGCTTAATTTTCTTAAATTCTCCGTGTAATTTTGTCTTCTATTCTGATTTTTGTTTCTTAGTTTTAAACTAGCCATAGACATTATCCAAACATCCCTCTTCATCCGCTCTATGTTTTTTAGCCGACTCGGCGTTTTCGTCTCCATGTTGAGCAGTTGGATTCTTTTCCCGATATTCTACACTGGGGTCTAGGTGACCACTGATATTGTCTATTGGAAAAAATCCTTAGAATTATTTCATGTTCTAAGCACATTCGTTCATTGTCTGTCCTTAAACTGTTCATTTCCACTCGCAATTGCTGCACAGTTTTGAGTAACATGGTGTTAGCTTGCCGAGATTCCTTGCCCAGCTGTAACCAAATATCTGGATTGGCATTCACATAAGTTGTTATGGAAGATTTCGGTGGTCCAGAGTCCCTTTGCATAATGATTCTTTCTTTTCTTTTTCTGCAATGATCTTCTCTTCTTTATCTATATTCACACGTAAGTTATTTAGTTAAAAAAAAAACACCATTACGAGGTTCCAGTATATAAATGTTCCCCAAAGAGTCTCAGTGTACCAACCTGAGCTCTGATACCATTTGTAACATCTAAACAATAATTTATTTATAATCTTGAAGAAAATCATATAAATAAATAAATAAATTATGATGGCATATACCTATTAACTCATATAACTATTAACTCATACCCCATCAAACCATATATACAAATTTTCACTGATGTTAAGGTTCCATATCCATGTCATTGTATAAGATCCTGATACTTGGGCACACGAGTCTATGGTTTTCACTATCACATGGGCCCTCATCAGCAGCTCCATGCGACAACAATCTATGCTAGGAAATGTCAACTTCGTCTAACCTTACCATTTTTCTAGGCTATCCATTGTTGATCTTTCATTGGCCATCAGAATGTGGAGCTAAGCTAGGGTTTAACCTAACTAAATTTGGGCGCTGAAAGCCCGAGCTTCCATTTTTGTCATTTTTCGGTGTTGCACTGCTCTGCGAGGATTCTGGTTTTTGTGCTTTCCATGAGGTGATGGCCGAGGAGGTCGATACCACCATCCTAGCAGGTATAACCTGTAGTTCTGCAAACCCAAGCTTTAATTTTTGGTGTTGGAAGTCGATTAGGAGCTTAGGCATCGATTACACAATTGTGCTAAAGATTTCTCACCATGTTCAGGGGAGGCCTTCACAGTTCCGGGTAAGAAGGAAAATATAACGCTCACAAGACCATCCACAATAGCTATGTTCACATAACAAGGAAATTTCCCTTGTTGAAAGGTTGAGCACATTCACAATGTAGGAGGGTTTATCATTCTAACTTGTTATTTAACTTAAAGGTTGTGATACTAAGGTTTTTCTCGTGTTTGTGCAGGATGGTGACTCACTGAGGCAGTGCTCTTAAAGCAGGTAAGACCCATTTCAATTTATGGAATGAGACTATGTATAGAATAGTTAATTTATTGATTCAGTTGTTAATGACTAACTTGTAAAGGATGAACGCAGGTAACCCATCTATCAGAGGTCTTTCGATTCAAGACAGCAACCCTTGCATGTGTAGAACTAATGGCATTTCTGTGGCTTTCCAGGTTGAACTAATCCTTGGGCTCCGATCATAATTAAATTTATTCGAGGGTTTATGATGATGGTTTTAGAGAAAGAGGGTTTCTATAATGACGCAATAGGGTAACTTTTATTTAGACACTTGTAGTCTTGAATTGAAATGTTCCAGTTTGTTTGTCCAGCCACGACTGTTGTCTTTTATTCAATTTTTGATATGTCATTTTGCAATGTTTAAAGGCCTTTGATCCTGTCTCTGGACATGTTGTATAAAGACTATAATTATTGTTTTTTTTAGGTTTGAAAGGAAATCGATATGGCTGTAATTTTTCTATCATGTTGGCTTCATTACTGTCTGTTCTATTATATTGAAACAATTATAAACTCTAGTCTTCTTTTTGGTCTTATAGTGTTAAGAAGGAATCACTGTGATTTTCCTTATTTGTGTTACTATGTTAATTTCTACGTCAGAATTCCTACAAGAATCATAGGTTCCGATATATTTATTTATATGTATGTGAATTACCTATGATGTCCTTTATTAGTGTCATCATGCTAATATGATTAATGTCTATTTCTTCCATGTTCGTTAATAGCTACAACTTACACATATTTATATGGATTGTAATACAACAACAATAGATTAAAAGTAAATAACTGTGTTCAAGTAGGGTTCTATACCAGTATGTTATTTTTCTTAATTTCATTCATGTGATAGATGGATACTGTGAATATATGTGGAATTGTCTTGTCAATATGAGTTAGCAAATCATCTTCTAGCTATTCGGACAACATTTACATCTACATTATGTATTACCACATATACTTTATTTGTTAAGTCTACAGTGTAGTGTCTATTAAATTGTAGGATAAATATGCATATCTATTGGACAATTAAATTTTATATATCTTCTGCAAACCATTGATATATTTCAGCAATAAATTCCTTTAAAAGTTTGATGCTTCAGATTATTTGAAGAACCTGTAATGTATTTGTATTCAAAAGGTCTCTCCTCCCAACTATGAGTCTGGAAATCACGTCCAAACTCTCCCCGGAGCACCTTCTATAATTTATGTTGGATATAGTCCAGTCACAGTCAGTACTTTGGCCTTAGGACTTCGGTCCATCCACTATCTCTGTACTCACCATTCAACTCTATTGAGCCAATTTCCCACTCGTTTATTCCACCCAGCTCCAAGACCATTTTCTGCTCTTCTTCCCTCTCTATATTACCTTTCTTAGGCAGAGGGTAACTGTTTCTTGGAAACTATTCTTTTAAGTAAACAAAAAGAGTTTTATTTTTGTTAAACTATTACTACCTATAATCTTGGTAGTTATCATCTATATTGTTCATCAAAATATAATAATATTTAAATGTCTTTTAATAAAACATTCACTTAATGATCTCAGTAATATTTTATGCAACTAGGGGTGTTACAATTTATTATTGACATTACAATTCAAAATATGTGGTAAAAATATTTCATTGAGTATGGAAGATATACAATTATTATAATTCACAAAGATATTTCATTATAAGATTCAGGTAAAATATTTAAATGTATAAACAAAAGTAAATAATCGAGATAAAGAAAAACTAGTTATTTCTTAATAGGAATAATAAAAGTGACATATGCAATTTGTTCAATTCTTAATATAAAATTAATGTGCCATTTAAAAACTATTAATAATAAATAAATAAATTTGAGTTTTAAATCAAATATATCAATAAAAAATGGTTAAAACATTTTAATTAGTCTTGCTATTCTACATGTTAGCTCCTTTGGGGTATATTTTTCAGTCATTTGAAATGTAGTAAAAAATTGTTGGAATTGTAAGTTTAAGTTGTGCACTCTACATAATCCAAGTGCTCAACGAGATTTTCAAGGCATTTATTAGATTTATACATTAAAAAAGATGCAATTTAAACAATAAAAAAATGTACACTACCCTCTAAAAGAAATTAGCACATAAGGGATTTAATCCCTCTCGAGAGTTGATAGATTTCGGGTTAAAATGAATCTATACTAATGAATATTGAAACTATTTTATCATAGAAAATACTCTTTTATATATTTCCTAACAAATCTATGAAAAATATTGGTATTTAAATATATATACATATATTATTCATTATTTTAAATACGCAAAATTAAACACTTAAAATTTAAGAATATAACTCTATTCAATTAAAGGAAAATTTAATTTTACATCTTTCATTGTTTTTCTTTAATTAAAAAGGTAACAAATAATAATAATAATAATTTAATTTTAAAGTCATCACCAAGTTTGGAACCAAAATTGTTGTGTGAGACACTTGTTTATGGAAAAGCCCTTTATATTTGAATCTTTGTCTTTTTTGGAAAAAACATAGGTTCTTAACTATGGGTCATTTTTTATTCTCTATAAAAGTGTAATATACTATAAAAGTGTAATATACTTGATATATCTTAGTAGATTAATGATTATAATATAATAAACAAATATTATATAACAATAGGCATATGACAATTATTATATAATGTAATCATAATACGTTTTAGTGTTTAGCTATAGAACAATTATCACATGATATTTATTTATTACATTATGACAATATATCGAATAATATACGATAGGTATACTATAGAAATTTTCCTCAAATTTGAGAAGATTGTGTAAAATTCTTGAGATTTTCTGAAATCGATGGGAAGAATGAGTCCTTTTGTAATTTTTTCTCTTTTAAAATGTGTTTATTATGATAGACATGGCTCATATTAAGATTATATCCTCAAATTTAAGGGTTTCCTAAATTTTTGAAAGTTTATCCACATAAAATGTGTTTAAGGAGGTTGTTTAATTTTTTTTTTAGCAGGATATTTAAAATACATTACGTGTCACCCCTTATTGTTAAATTTGGAGAGGGTTCCTAGATTCCACATCTAATTTGAGGAATTTTACATTGAGGATGTTGCTCAAAATTGATTGTATACAACCTCCTGTAGTTTGAGAAGGTTATTTTTAAGAAATTTAGCTACTTAAATTCCATTATATTTCATTGTCAATCTATGGCCATAAACTTTTAAACACCAACATTGTATGTGTGGAACTAGCACACAAATGATTCTCAAGCTATGAAAGAACTTTTACAATCTAATGATCTAAGGCATGCATTTGCAATAAAATGAATTATTGGATTGAAAATTAAAGGGATATAAAGATTTGTTGGATCAATGAGCTTATGTTTTCAAGACAACTTTGTGGACTCCAATCATATTCCTTCGTTTTTCATATAATGATTCTATGATTAATTAAGAAGCACTTTCTTTCTTCAACCTTCAATGCCTAAATTTTGTAGGGGGGAATCCACACTTTACACTTGAAATATAAAATTCAATTAGGAAGAAAGTAAAGTGCTACAGGCTTTCATGATCACTAGGATTACATTTACAAAAGAATTTTATGATCTCTAATCACAATAATTTGTTTTACATAAGCATCGAATAGTTTTGTATTTCCTTAAAAAGAAATTTTGTTCATCAACCTTCAGTTCCTAACCACTATAGGGAATCCACACTTTTGCAATAAAGAATGTATGAAAGTTTGACAAGAACTAAAATCACAGAGAATTAAAATATTAATCTACAAATAAATAGAAATACAAATGATCTAATTAGATAATCAAACTAAGAAATGAATGAATTCAAAACGTAAACTAGGTAGGGAGCCTTACCTACTTACTTACGCTACAAAAGAAAACTATAGTTGATCTGAAATTGTGGAATTGGATCATTACCTGAAACTTGGAAAATTTTAAATGGGCCTTTCGAAACAGTAATTCAATACAGTTGAACAAGTTATCCAAAAACGACACAACACTCATAAGCATGCAATTTCAAATAGAAAGACACCGAGATTGTTGACAGAGTTGACCCCTCTTGGGCTATGTCTCCAGGCCCTACTCTAAAAGGCTAGGTTGCTCGTATTTCAATGAATAATAAGAGGTACATCAAAGTTTCTTATACAATTGCGGCTATTTCCCAAGTATGGAAATGCTCTCCTTTAGAGAAATCTCGCAATTTCACTTGACATTCTACAAATGACTTGCCATTTATAGCAAAAACATAGAGTCTCTAGAAATGGCTCTAGACTCTATTGAAATTAAGAATTCGAGTTTCATCAATACATTGATTATTTACCTTGTCCCCACTTGTCTAAGTGAGACACAATTCAGGTACAAACTTCTGCAGACTTCATTATTTCTTCTCACAAACAAGTACTTCCGTTGAATCGGAACGTGTTGAAACCCCTGTTTCAAATATTCAAGTTTCAAAATCAGCTTTCGAATTCTTTCGGAAAGGAAAAAACTAACTTGATAACTACTTGCCTCTGAAATGGCTTCTAACTGCTTCTTTACATAGAGTTTCACCCAACTAAACTCCACATGTAGACACTGTTGGTGACTATAAAAAATGAGGCCTCTATCTTAGCTTTCCAACACCTATCTATGTTCACAAAAGGCCCAAGGATGACCAAGATATGCTCAAATGAACATTACAGACACCAATATGATGTTGTTCTAGATCTGTTGACAATGTTGGATCTGCCAACATGTCAAGGGTTCTCCCCGGTGTTATCACTCTAATATTTATTTCAAAGTTAAAGAAGGAAGAAAATTCAAAGGTAACCACAAACCACTTTTGGAGATAAGGACCTAGCCTTCCTGATGCTCAAAGAGGGCTCTCTCTTTATAATTTAACATTGTTTTAGTTAAGATGATTTTAGGCTAGTGATTGTTTGCACTTGGGTTTTGGTTTGAATTTGGGTGGTGGGATCACTTTACTTAGATGAATAGAGGTTTTCTTTTATCATTGGGTTATGGGGACGAATGTTAGACAAACAAGACTGGATTCAGTTCTAAAAAATAGTGTCTACATGGCAAGATAGATGAGTTACTACAGATCTCAAAGGATAAATGGTGATTTGGTTTCAAATCGGATCCAGGGAGCAATTAGGGGTTCCCTAGGCTGGACTCTGGAAGGAATGGACGAAGTCAACCGGGATGGGAGAGCAATTAAGGGTTCTCAAATCTGGGTATTAGAGGAAAACATGTAAATGAATAACTATGCAAAACAAAGTGTACTTAAACAAATTTTGAGTGATATCTTCAGTTAATTCATTCAAATTTAGAACACATTTAATATTATGATACACATAAGAAGGTAACAAAATCAAACAAATAAGATAATTCACCACAAATAGCTCATCTCATGAATCCTGTATCGAAATGCTTTTATTACTTGCTCCAGTCTGTTGACTTGAAAGTGGTACAATCACCCTTAGGTTTTAAGATCAAAATAACTCTACAAATGTAAAATAATATACCCTAATACTTTGAATTATGAAGTATTTATACAAAAGGAATTACAAAATATCTCAAATTACATTGAGAACTAATCTAGGAAAAATAAATATCTTCATGCAAGAAAATAGAGACAGTTATTGAACTGCTACTTGTTGTCCTTGTTATTTAGGTTTTGCTAGCTTTGCTCTTTGATATTTTTCCCTTTATGCTAGTTGGTTGTTTGGTATTCACGTTAGATGTTCTTTTTACTTTAACCTTTCGTCTGATACTCTTTCATCTTATACACTTTGACCTTGCTGACCTTTCAATATCCTTTTATTGTTCTCTTTTACTTTTTCTGTACACGTCAATTTTTATTGTGTATTTTACTACAGTAAATCATTTAGTTTTTCCCATCTTTCTTCATCTGGTAATTGGATATTGATCATTTTTTGGTATATCTCATCTGCCTCTGTATACTTGGCAAAAGTTGGCTTATTAATAAACAGGTGTTTTATCTAATGCTGGAGGTAAAACAAGTTTTCAAAAGTTTGATAAACTACTTTGCCTGTTGGTAAGACCTTCATGGATGAAGTGATTACCTGTTCTCTGGCCACTTCCCTAATATTCTTATTGTAATACTCATGTGTCATTAACTTATCATTTATAACTAAGGGATTAGGTAATCCCTTTTCCTTCAAAAGTTCAAACTTAACCATGAACCTGTCAACGGCTAGTTGCATGTTTTGACTCTTATCTTCTAAGTTCAACATCAAATTCCTATTAGTGAGGAATTTTTTGACTTCCAAAATTGTACCTATCTTGTAAGGTATCTCAAGTTCTTGTAGCTAATACTTGTTCTTGGAGTTGAGGAAGTGGATGATTCTTGTTGCCTCCTCTAGAATATCTCCAAGTTCTTCTTTGACCCTATGAATGGCTTCTGTAGCCTACTTTATCAAATCAATCTGTTCAAAAATAACGTGAATGGATGGCCAAAAATCATTGACAGAGTCAATGATATTGGCCCATAGTTGCTCTTTAGCCTTACCTATAGGTTCACTTAGTGTTAGTTCTTTCTCCAGGCTTTTGATTCTTTCTGTCATCCTTGTGGCCTTTTGTTGTTCTTCTCTATGCATGATTTGGGCTGTTTTGTAATCTGTCTCCAGGCTGGTGACTTTCTCCTTAAGTCTGTTCATCTCTGTGGTCTGAATGGACATTTCTTCCATTGCTTTGACCAACCTATTTGCTTCATCACCTGTGGAGCCTATTGCTATTGATCCTGTTGCTAATGTAGTAGCAAGTAGTGTAGTGGCCATTGGAGTAGTGGGAGCTAATGATGCTACCAAAGTAGAAGGTACAGTTGTGGTCACTGTTGGAATGATAGTTGCAAGAGCATTATCAATAATATCTTGTTTGAGCTGAATCAAGCTATCCAAATCTTTCTCCATCTCCTTTAACTGGTCATTCAAGTTCAACACTAAGTCCATCATTCCCTCATAATTGGTCTAGATTTCCAGGACTTCCTTTGTCTGTGGGTGTTGTAAATGAGGGAACTTGAGTTGTTTCTTGAGGGCTACTATATCCTCATTCTTCTTCTTGATCATCTGTTTAGTAGCCTTAATATCACTTAGGTCATGGCCCAGTTCAATGACCAAGTCTTCCAAGGACTTTATCTTGGTGCCTTTAGCATGTGAAGAGGTCCTCTCCAATTTGTATTGAGTTGTCACATTGTCCAATGAATCTTGCAGCTTGTAAGCAGCCATGGCCTTTGTTGTGAGGGTGGATTAAATCATTTCTCTAGCCTGCTTGTGAAACTCTATCTAATCAATGGGATGAGCATCCCTGGCCAACACCTCAAAAGTAGTCTTCTTGTAATTTTTTGAGGTCTTTGGTTGTTGTACAATGGGCTGCAAAAATGACACCTGCATTTTTCCTTCTTTGATGTCAAAGGCTAACATCAATCTATTCTGGTTTGGTGGTGTAAGCTTGAGGTATTTGGCATATGTCTCTGCTTTCAACTTTTCATTCCTCATCTTTATCTCTTTGAATATGTCTTTGATATCCTTTTCCTTGTCAACTAGCCTAACCAAGGAAGAAACCTCCATACTCTGTTGTCTCTCTATCATCTGTGTATTGGAGGTTGATGGCTATTGTGTTTCACCTGATGCAGCTGTTTTTTCACTTCTCTTCCCCATTGCCTCAGTGTTAGCTATTTCTTCTTAAGTAATGTTCTCCTCCTGTTCAAAGACAGGATTCAACTTGGGCCTCTTGCTTGGCTCAAACAACTCATCAATAGTCTCCATGGTAGAGCTAGATACCCCCTCTCTGTTCCTCTTAGATTCTTCTCTTCATTGGTTGGGGTCTGAAGGATAGGAAGAATGTTCATTGGCTCCCCTTGTTCTTCAACCTGCAGGAAATAATTGTGATCAGATTGCTTTTCTAGATCAATCATTTTGTTCTCAACATCAACAACTATATTGTCCATATCAATCAATGTGTCATCCAATTTGGTTAGAAAACTATTCAATGTCAAGTCTTGGGTGGTGGATGTATGCTCCCAACTTGAACCTGAGTCTAAGCTTGTTTATGACCCCATGAGGGTCGTAGTGCCAGATGAAACTATTTCTAAATTTCATTTGTTGAAGTAACCTATCGGCCTCTGATCCAGCCTCTTTGTTGTTGCAAATGAATGGGCCCAATTGGTTTTTTACCTTGAACTAACTTTTCTTCCTATAAGCTAGGAAGTGGACCTCATCAAAGTTGATGATTTTTCTGAAGTATTCAAGAGAAAATATCCTCATAGGGAGGTATTTGAGCAACTTATAGGGGGCTAGCTCACAGCCATAAATTCGGATTTCAGTGTGGTTTTGGTACAAGTACCAATCTCCCACTTTTCTATTCTTAGCCAGTTGCAGTACCCTCTTGATGTCTTGACTGATTCTGGGTTGAGTAGTTGAAGTGAGCATGTTCATGACTGGGTACACAAAGGAGTCTATGAAATCTTTGTAGGTGAATGTTGTGAAAAATTCTGGACCAAGGGTGTCCAGTAGATGAATGATCTCTCTTTCCCCTTGGTGTCCAATCTCTAGATCTTCACAGGGAAATTGTCTATCTGGTAATACAAAACCATATAAAACAACACTGAAGAGTATTTGAAAACTCTTTCAGTGGGCATTCTGGTGAATTGTTCATGCATTCTGTCTGCAATGAACTGAGCATAATCATACATAATAGCAGGAGGCTTTCCTGGAGTGAAAATGGACAGGAAGGCCATGATGACCTCATCCACATACTCATCTGATGTGTATCCTAGGATGCATGAGAGCATGGTGATTATGCGCTTGCCAGTCTCTGAAAAAATGGTGGCAACATAGGGTGGAGTGGTTGTAGGAGTATGGCGTTCCTCAATGATGAAATTCTTGTAAATTTTCTTGATTTTGACTGGGTCTAGTGTGATGTATAGGTCCAACAAGTTTCCAATGGACAGAGAGGTTAGATTGGGGCCATATTGGACTTGAAGCATATGGTTGATTGACTCAAGTGTAATGGTGAATAATAACTCATGGTTTGGTGCCACAATATCCCTTTGGCTTGGGAAATAGCAGGCATGACAAAAATGTACAATGTCTAGGAATGGGTGAACTTCTGGGAATATATAATTGGGAAATTGGATTCCCAAAGGTGAATGTCATCTATATGGTTTAGGAACCTATCATTACTCCAGCAGTGGATTTTCAGAAGGTGGTCTGGAGTAGAAGTGTCTCTAATTTGGAAATCCCTGTCTGCTAGGGCCAAATGGTCAATGTCCAGGTGAAGGGTTGACACAGCTCTGACATCCAGAGAGGTTTGGGTAGCCATCTTGAGGATAAAATGTGGGAATTAGGCTTTCACAAATTGTATAAGTGAAGCTTTGAATAGGTTTGTACACAGATAGGGTATTAGCAATTTGTAGGATAGGGTTTTGGGTATTTCATGGGGGGAAATATTCTCAATTTAGGGGAAATCAATTAAATTCAATTTTTTATTTCTTGAATTCACTGTACGTTTTTAAACTAAGAGGTTCATTCTATTTTTTTGCTAAATACCTGGAAATGGTGGTATAGGCTACAAACTAGTGTGAATGGTGGCTACAAAGGGTACTTTGGCTTCAATTATGCACTGGATGGCTGAATTGGGCATTCGGAGTGTGTTCGGGAGGTAGTTGGGGGTTGAATTCGATTGCAAAAACTCGGGTTTGCGCAGGAAGGCTTGGAAGATTTCATAGAGAAAATTTAGCAAAAACAATAAAAATGGGGGTTTGCGGCCTTTTAACTAGTGGAGGTTAGAAATTGGCATGGAAAATCATAATAAATAGTGATCGTTTTGGCTTACGTAGGGAGGCGGTTTAGAGGGTCATCGCACCGCTTTTGGCCATCAAGCAGTAATTTCCCCGAGAACACGCGAGCTCACATAGTGCTGTCACGTAGCCAAAAGGGGCCCGGGAAAAACTGCTCATATCGCATGCTCTTGGGCGAGTAAAGTTCGGGAGGTGAATGGACATGATATGGATGCACATCTTCAGATCTGGGGGTGGCAGATTGGACAGGTGCCGCGTGGTGAAGTTGCGGGGTGGGAGCAGGGGCATAGATCTACAGGGTCAGGGGTATAATGAATGAGTTATATGTAGTGGGACTGGTGTTAAAATACAACAGGGGGACTTTTTAACCACACCATGGTGGTGGGTTAAAAGGTTTATATTCGGGGAAAATGTGAATTGTGGAGTTAGTTAAGTAAAGGGGTTTTAGGGGGTAAAAGGGATTATGTCGGGAAATATAGGAGTGGGGGAGTTAATAAGGTAATGTGGGGGGACGGGGGGAATTTAACCTTAGGATAAGGGTTTTTAGTGGCTTTTTAGGAAAAATAGGGAAAATAATAAGGGGAAAGTGGTTTCTTCAAAGGGGGAATGGGTTTCACACTAGGGAAAAGGGGTTTTTGGCTAGGGGAATGAGCTTGGAAGGTAAATTTCTAGGGAAATGTGCAAAACCAAGGGGCAAGGGTGAAAATGAAGGGAAAAGGGTATTTTCATAAGAAATGAAGGGGTAAAAGGGGAAATTAGTAAGTATTTAGTGGGGGGTAAAATGAAATGAAGGGGAAGTTAACAAAATTAGCTTATAAGCATCCTTTTACTTTTATAACTACTCCTACACACTTAAACACATGATTAGACATGATAGATGTTCGTATGCTTCATTCACATTTGTACTTTCTACAACCTTTCTTCTACTTACCCTTTTACCTAACCTAACATTTTTTGTCACTTTGTTGGGTGCATTTAAGCTAGCAGACCCTTTCCTTTCCTTTTTATTTTGAAAAGTAAACTATTTTCTTCTAACCTTATATCTTCCAATGAATCAGATTAAGCTTATTCTCAGATTTGGCCAAATCTTTATTCTCTAACTATAAACAGGAAATTTAAAGCATGAAGTAGCCAAGATTAAACAGTTTGACTATGATGCATTGTGGCATGTATGACAAGCTACACACAACCATTATTTTAGGCAGTAAAGTAAAGAGTAGTGGCACTTGGACTCGCACACTTTCATTATCTATTTTGTTTGGGGTTCATATTTTTTCATTTTTTTTTATCTTTTCTGATTCTTTTTGTCCTTTGATATTTCTTTTAGGATATACCCTCTTCACATTTTTCAATTTTAATATGGAAAACATTTGCAGAAAGTAAAGGTATTTCATTATTACAAGTTAACCATATTCAATTCAAAATTATGAATCCTATTATTATAGGACTTTAAAACCTGGTAAGAAGTATCAACTAGACCTTAGACCATTTGGTGTAGGAGTCTTAGAAGTGGGTCGTACAGCATCGCCTTCACCATAGTTGCGTGTAGAGGTAATTAGGATGTCCTTGTTGGTAGAAAGGGTGTGGCATGCACAACAAGCCAAGGAAGGTGTATGAATAGTCCTAACACACGGAAGGTGGTGTGAGGGCACCCCTTGGAAACCTGTGGAAACACATGGCTTGGAAGGGAACACACGAGAAAATATGCATCACAAACTGGAAGGTAGGTGAATCAACAATCCAAAATGATGGTTAAACCAACAACACATCTTAGTAAGATTCATAAATACATATACAGAAAGAGTCTATACATACATGCGTAAGAAACCAACTACATATATCATTAGAGTAACCAAGATAACTGAAATACAATAAAAACATATGCATGAAATGTGTTGACTCTGTTATATTAAGAATTGAAAGTTCCAATCATATAGTACAACCATGGCCAACCACTAGTCCCAATAACGTAACGTTATAATCACTACCACCTACTCCTCCAAAGAGATGTACTAGCTCTACACTGTGGAGAATTCAAGTCTCCAATACACTCCAAGATTTCTCTAGGATACTACTATCAAAAGTTTAGCTGCCCAAAAGCCCTTACAATGAGTTATGAGGTTCTATAAATAGAAAAGGGTGGGGTGATCATTGACATTCCCCTTTGTGACTCTCCACCTACCCTCATAACTCTTCACCTACTACATCACTATTACATTCAACTATCGACATTTTGTCTTTCACTTTTACAAGATGTCACACTACAATTTGCACATGTACCAATGTGATACAAAATAGGCTTGAGAAAGCAATACAAGCTATCACTAAGACTTGGACATTTTTCGGAAGACCAACTCTTTGACATCCTTGTGATGATTGATGGTGGCGAACTGATGCCAAGCTTGGTAGTCTGTGATGGTGTCCCTGTACTCTGTTGTGACATCTTTCTTGAATCAAACTCTTGCCTCTGTTGCATCTGGGTACACTAATTTGGCTCCTCTATCCAACTTGTTTGATGACATGTGCATCATCATATTGAGTGTTGTCAGACCAGTGACATACTGGTGCATAGTGTCTGCGTTGATCACCAAGCTTACTCTGGTGGCTATGCGCATCAACTCGTCAAAGTAGATTTCTAGCTCCAGTCGGACTTGATTCTTTGTCTTTGCCTCAATAAGTGTCCCAATGGTTGGGATCACATGCGTGTGCACAACAACATCCATGCTTCTGAACACCCGTGCATGTGAAGCATGCAAATTGGTGATGAGATGCAAGAGTTCCTCATAATTCTAGATCTGACTTCAAATGCATGCCTTCAACTCTACTACCTTGGGCTTTATCAACCTGGGCAAGTATAACAGGGCTCCTTGTATCTCATTTTCCATGTTTGCATGTGATTAATGGTAGTGTGAAAATATGACAAGATGCGTTCTCTTCTAGCATAGTGTTGCTGCCAACAATTGAGACGAACGACTGACTTATTCGTAGTGACAAATCTGGAATACAACATTTGCTTGAATATCTCGAGAGGCGATACTTCATTCAGTATTTCTCTCTTCAACTCTGCTCTATTCGATGTTGAAACCTATTCTTATCCCTGCTTGGCCGTTTGTAACTCCTAAACCATTCGCTCATTCTCTGCTATCAAGAAGCAAACACTTGAGCTAGTGGCTTCGGTATATGCTCTGGTAGCATCAGCCAATGTTGTTGGATGCTTGCGCACATCAAATAAGATCACTTATTCTTCAAACTGCGTAGGAGATGCGTTGACATCCAAAGTAGTCACTCTGCGCAATTACACAAATCTATGCAGTGACTTGTCGAATGATATGTTGTGCATCTCTGCTTCCACATTGTCTCTAAGGATCTCAGTATCTCCTTGATCGCTCAAGACTTTCTCTGGTTCTGGATCTAGTGGAGTTGATGGGTTGACCTCTTGGTTGTAAGGCATGAGGTCAATATCCTATTCTTACTATGGCTGCTCCAACTCTGTATCCATCTGCTCAAGTATCTGTTCAATCTCTTGAGTGAAGTCTTGATCCTATGACTACTCACCCTATCTACTTTGTGTCAGCTGCTCAGATGAGTCTACAACCTATATGACCACAGTTTCATCAATGTGTGCATGTTGCGACTCCTACTGTGTCTGTCTCTATTGCGCTTCCTTCTCATGTCTGCACAGCTCTTGCTCCTCTCGGAGTTGTTGCTTCAACTCTTGCAACTCCTTCACTGTTTCCTCCATCCTCTATTCCTCTCTCTGCCTTTGCCCATTCCTCATGTCACGTTGTCGCCTTTTCGACTCTATCTCCAAATATTCTTTCTCCACAAGTAGATTTTCTTTGGTCTTGCAACTTTATTTTGCCTCTGCGCTAGTGACAACCTTCCTCTTGCCTTTTTCAAGCGTAGGTCTATTTCCCTTTGCTGCTGTTGATGATGGTGCTATCTGAGATGTTGCTTCGCGCCACTTTTCTAACCATTCCATAACTATGCTAACCGGTTCATTGATCTTGGAGAAGCTGTGACAATATATCCATGGGTCTTCATCCCAAAGGCATGCCCCGTGGATCCAAGGAAATTACACTCTTGCACAGTGGTCCTTTACAAAGCAATGCAGGTCATACAGATTGAAACTTCTAGTATCGAAAGTAAATCTTTTGAACTGTTCCATCTTGGCATCAACATGCTTGAGATTCTGTATCTCGTACAACCCTACCCGCAAAGGAAGAGCAGGCCAAGGTTCCTTCTTCTTTCGTTGCAGTCTAGATGATAGTCTTGTCGAGATGTGCTATGATAGTTCTTACACAACAATATTTTCCATGGAAAAATTCAATAGAACATGCGGATTCTTCTCCATGTTGTACAGTTGTATGAAGTTTCCAAGAGGTGAGGCATACCAATCTGCAATGTCAATGAATGCCTCCATCGCTTCCTGTGACATGCAAGGTGGATCTTGCTCAAATATCATCTTATACAATGGGGTGAAAAAATGGCCTAACAATTGTGTGATGACTCCGCGAAATATGCATTCGCAAAACAATCTATAGTAAGTGTGTACAGAGGTTCCCACTGATGTCCATGTCAAACTCAAGCCTGAGAACTTCTCATGGGCACTGATTGTATCCAAAATGTATGCAAACATGTATATCTCTGCTTTCTGACCTTTGGGCAGATTTTGGGCTTTTGATACATGTTTTTTCTTCCCGTGAGCCAATATGTCACACCAGTTGTATGGTCTACCTTCACTAGCTAGTTGGTCCAACGCAATCACCCAAATCTACGGGAAAGTCTCTGTATTGTCTTGGTCTTACAAGTGATACACAAAGATGATCAAGTACTGATATGCCTTCCATAGTATCTTTGTCTTGTAATCCTGGTTGGTTTTCATCCTGAACTTCGCTGACTCTTTCACCTAGCTCTTTAAGATGTCTCTGTAGTGCTACTTGGTCTGCTGAAGGGTGTCACCATCGTGATCACCGACTGCGGCAAGTGGTACATCTACTGAAAATACTTTGCCCTGAATGTAGCAAGCTCTATCCCACCAGTACTGCTTAACACCATTGTCTCGGGATCAATGTGCGAGATGATCCAATATATCATTTCCGCGCATGGAAACGCGGGATACTTGCATGCAATCCAGTACAATTCAGACTTGTGAATATTCCCATAGACCTTGTGGCCTTCCAGATCTTCCCCAAATGTTCCTGAGAATGTAACATTGATGTCCTTCCATTTTAACTTTATGTCTTTTTCTATGAGCAACTTGGTGTCTTCGTAAATCAGCAAACTCATGGACACTTGCTCAACTGCATCTCTAGTTGCACTTACGTCAGTGTCCTTTGACACTGCTCTCTTGGAGGCCATTGAACCTAAACTATTGGGAGATGGACAAACACCTGCTATACCTGGATACATGGAAATATTCATGGAAATAAATCTGTCAGTTGAAAACCAAAGAAAACTTGAGGATTGACATGCAACATACCCAGGAGACTGATGGCAAGGATTGTTCAATTTTCACTGGGAGGCCAAGAGACTGACTTTCGGAATTGCAAAAAATATAGTCTGGACTGTCATGAGGTTGGTTATATAATGGAATTATGCAGTGCGCAAGACAAGCTGACCTGTTGGGAGCTGAGATTACGCAATGCGTAGCTTCAATCAGCAAGGCATGTAGGCCCAGGGATTGCATTACACAATGTTTTGGGCCAACAGAGCACTTCCTCTTAGATTTGTGCAGAGCAGGCCTAGAGGATAGTGTCTAGCCAGTTTTGCACATTTTTTGGGAGGAAGGAAGAGCCCTCCCTCTCAAAAATGCACAATTCTTTCCGGGCAAGGCAAGGCCTAGGCCAAGGTTACCCAGACCCGCCAACGAGCGAATGAAAAAATGTGAAGCTTCGAATGCATAGAAAAACTGAATCTAAGTAAGAGTGAGTGATCATGCATGAAAACAATGAATGAAAGATTCAGAAAATAGGAAAACATGCATGTGTGTGGTTACAACGACCGTCGATGCAAAAAAAGTGTCATGCATGCGACAACAGTGAGATGAAAACAAAAACTAAAATGGTTCTTGTACAGGCTAACATCCATGCAAACGATAGCAAGAATTCATAGAAATCAAGCAGACAACAGTAACACAACCCAAAACACAAAAATCGATAGAAATGTTGCACAAGACATGTAAAGTGGACTTACCCAGAAAAAGTTGAACTGAAAGTGCCGACAACTTCTGGATGTGATGTGGGATATCAGAGCTCCAAGATCTATGTGAATAATGAACTCTGTAGCATCAAATAAATAAGTTTGAGGCTCATGATTCGCATGCCACAAATGTAGGAAATATCTACACTTGGAGGATAGTTTCTAAAATGATATTTGCATGTAACCTCTAACTGCTAAAAATAGATCCTTAAAATATAGGGATTCTTTTTGCATACTTCCTTTTTCTATTTCAAGAAAAGAATCTCATGCATGCAAATCAAGTTTGTTGGGTCCCATATGGAACCCATCAACCTGAAGGAATACGCAATAGCCTGCGAGCCCAGGAGAGGGATTTGTGAAATTTCTAGGTTGAGCTAGGTTGGTTGTCCCTGAGGGATTCTGCAATTTCTGGGGTCAGTAGGTGACTGTCTGCAAATTACGTAGTTTTCTATGGGAAGCATGTCTAATTGTTCTAGGAAATTCTAGAGCCTAGTAGGCTGCCCAACAGATTTGTGCAATTTCTGGAGGGAAGTTTGCTTCCCCTCTAGAATTGTGGAATTTTCTGGGGAATCTTCTCAACCAGTAAATAACCTAAGTCCAGAATGGCAACCTGTGAAGGGAGTGAAGCAAAATGATATGCACATACTAGCAAGCCATTGAAAATCAGCTGAAGCCTATGTACTTGATAGTGCAAGACATGTTGCTACGGATGGTTGGTAGGGAGGCTCCAAAATGAAGCTAAGGACAAATTTTGGAGGTTGGTTGTAGCCACTACAACAAGAGCTCACTGGTCAACTCCCCCTCTATAGTGGTGCAATGGTAATCCTTTTATAATGCCTCGTCCAGGTTCCAGGTTCGAACCTACTGGGATATATACGACAAGTTGTTTTAATTAGGTGGACAATCCTATACTGAGTGCAATAACAAAATTACACTTAGTGCTATAGTTATAACAACTATTAACTTTGGCACATTTCATTTTAGTATGGTCTAACCATATAATGAATATGGTTTACAAAGTTTGGACCAAATACAATATCCTCTGCGCATTGATATAATGTCTTATCCTAAGATTTCTTCATGGTGCATATAGATTGGACTGGTGGATTTTGTTACACTGATAATCCAACGTTTTATCATATAACTCAGCAAAAGACCATGTCATAACTCAGCTCCAGTCGGTGTGGCGGTCAAGTGTTATGGAAACATGCGACCATGTGAACTGCTTTTGGTGGTAACCCCATGCCACATAGTCGTACACCATTTTCCACATGAACTGGACCTACTTCTTACCTGTTCCTAATGATTCGAAGGCATATCCCATGGAAATTTTATCTCAATACCCCACGTTCACAAACTCCGACGATCATGGAAACAACTTGACGATGTTGTTTTAACCGTGTCCACATCTCCGTGCCATGTGACACTTCTTTGTGCCAGATAACACTTGTTGTACCCACATACCTGACGATCTATAGAAACCACAGACACGTGGCATCTAAACCCAGTGGTCTCGACCTGCTCTGATGTGTTGACTAAACAACATATTTGCGTTGTCATCCTTGCCATGCTATATCACTGAGCCACATGGTTGCCACCTATGCATTGTATAAAAGCCATCATTTTTGTTTTAATATATATTTCCCATCGAACTTTAACATATATGTTTTCAATATGGTTTAACACCTTATCTTTAGTGCTTTGTTGGCAAGTTGACTCACATCCTCCGGCGGTCATGGCCATCAAATTTTCCACCATGTGACTGGACCTTCATGCAATGTGACTAGACTAGGATCCATTATGTATGAACCTGTTTATACTTTGTTATAATTATACACCATAGTTTATAACTTTTTTCCATAGGTTTTGATTTACTCCACCATATTTCTTATTCCCCATAGGTTCATTACATACCATAGGTTCATTACATATTGTGCCACCATGGTTTTTACACATAGTATGAACCTTAGGCATGTTTTAACATTAAAAAAAATGTGCACCTTTAGTTTGATATATGGTATATCATATGGTTTAGAAACCATAGGTTTACAACTATGCCATAAACTTATTAATGCACCCATGACTTATAATATGAATATTTAACCAACCAAAACCCAAAATGTCACCATTCACGTAGAGATATGCACCAAAGATGAACTTTGACATGTTAATTTGACCATTGTCGCATGTCGAACTGTGTGAACGCCACATGGTCAGTAAGGCCCCTTTTCACCTATTCATCATAAACTTCAATGGATGTTTTGTCCCTCATACGGAGACCAAATGTGAATCCAGAAATACCATTGGAATGAGTGCATCGAGCTCTTCCACTTGGATGTTAACAGTAGCACATGTAAAGAATAATTTTTCTGCCTAGGTCCATCTTGGACTTCAACATATAGCAAACTTCGACTTGACTTAACAAGTTCCATTCTGGATCAAGTACCTCCATTAAATAAAAATTAGAATAAAATCATTTATATTAAAAGAGGAATACACAAGTTCACATCAGAATTGTAAAGACAATCTACATATACTTAACATGGATCCATATATGCCTTGTCATTGAACTGTAATATACACCAACATATGGACTTCATATTGGACCATTTGAACAATTTTTCAATACACAGATTGATTACTTTCTTTACCAATACTATGATATTATAAACATCAACCTTTGAACTTTACTTATTATAGATGTTATATAATATAGGGAGGGTTTATTGAACCATCAATACCTCCTGATTACACAAATACTTCTTAATTGTTTACATCCCAAAAGTAGAGTAGGGTGTAACACCATTGGAAAATATAGCTCTCACTAATGTGGGCAATTGCTTGTATTTTGGCATAGGATATTTTCATGACATGGCATGCATGGAAATATCTATGCCATTTTCCAAAACCTTGAAATTGATTAATTATCCAACTATGCTTGTTTTGATGCATTGCCACCTTACGTTTGACTAGAGCATAAATTGTGAGTCAATGCCTTACTTGTTTAAAGTAGGAGAAATCCAACCAACATTGATCCATCTCAAGCTACCTAACAATGAAAACCATGTGGAAATTTTCACCCTGGGGGTGCATATATATGACAACTAATGATTTTGGTTACTAGGTCTTTACTAGGGTTATAAGATTTGATACTTATATTAGAAAAGGCAAGAGCTAGCTCAAATAACTCAATTAAAAATAAGGGAAGAGCTTTGAATTTAACATCACATCTCATCAGCATGTCATGACCATAATTCAAGTAATTGTGAAAAAAAAAACATGATCATTGGCTACAAGGGGGAGTATAAATGGAAAAACTTGCACTTTTGATAGTAGTAAAGGCCTCAAAATCAAAGTTGAGTGTCTTCCTCACACCTGAGACTTTGCAAGTCCAGTTTAGGGTTTTTTTTTGTAGTAAAACAACAACTCCCCATTTTGTACTTAATCCATAAAAAATGGGGACACTTTTAAGTTTTGCATATCCTAATTAATATAATATATATATATAGATGATAGATATATATATAATATATATATATATATATATATATATATACATACATACATAACATACATAATACATACATACATACATACATACATACATACATAGATATATATATATATATATATATATATATATATATATATATATATAATATATATATAATTATAATAATATTATATATATATATATATATAATATATAATTGGGATCTCTTTCCACCTTGTACATATTTCATAGAAAAATCACTAATAACGTTTTCAAAAAAAAATGTCTAAGTTCTTAAGTGTGCCATCAATAAACAATTCCATCTTGTCTCCCAAGACATGAATATCTCAGACCATACTCTCTTTTATTAGAATACTTTTGGAAAAACCTCGGGGTGTGACAAAACCTTATTTTTTAATTAACAATCTTTGTTCCCATCCCGACTCTCATTTCTCGAGCTGACCTTTCCACATTTACTTCTTTCTTATCCCATTGTGTGACTGTTGGCTTAACGGGGCCTGACCTAGGTTCAAAGTTGTTTGTGCCAACCAAAAAAACCCTAACTACTGGCCCTTTTGGAAACAACCTGCGTAGCGCAGGCTGCAATCTCACCTGAAGCAGTATTGGGGGATGTTAGAACCAATTTTCTGCATCCAAAGACCGTGTGATAAGTGATCTCAATCCCTCATAGCTCAGACTTTCCTTCACGCAGATCTATGTATTCTTATGGTTCGCTACTGTAACTATATGAAAATAGCCTCTAGAACTTCGCAAAGGCCTGTGATCAGACTTTATAGACCTAAAAGAAGCAGATCGTTCACGTTCGCACACTAAATAGTAACCCTAGATCTACCTTCGCACAGATCTACCTGATTCATTAGAAATCATAACAGATTTAAGTATTGCCTTTGTGAAAACATATTATCACTTAGTTCATGCATAGACATTAACGATTCATTAGGTTTGCATAGTAATCATACATTATTTTACAGAAAACAGATCATTAGGCCATAATGCATAACTTGAACAAAAATGAGAATAATATACAAAGGCAATATATTTGTTCAATAAACAAACTTTATTAAGATGAACATTCAATTTATAGACGTTTCTACCCTAAACACTCAGCTGCAGGGGCCCGCGCACTTAGCTGTGAACTTGTCAAGGTCTCCACATATTCAACTACATGATCCTTCCCCTTTTGTCTAAATACAATAAACAAAGCTTTCTTGCCTTAGCACTTGGCCAAAACCACAATATTCACAAAAAAGTTACTTCCTAAGACTCGCTATGACTCAAATATATATAGTTTTTTTCAATAAAATTCCATGGTTCGTGGACCATGGGTGAGTCTCAAAATTGACCTATTACTTACCCAAACAAGGGGCTAAAGCCCCTTTGACTCCTACTTAGCTATGCACTCTACATCCACATTTTGTGGATACTTTACATTATTTACAAATTTCTTCTCAAAAATTGATTAAACTAACCCAAAATTGACCCTAGGGTCCCTATCCCAATAGGCCCCCAACACAAATATGGTGAATTGCCCTCGAGTCACTCAGTTGGCTTCTCTAATTTGTGGCGGAGCTCACTAAAATCCTGCTCCAATGCTTCTAGCTCTGTGATTCCTTGTACTGCAGCCTGCTTCAACTCTTCGACCAAATTTTTTGTAGCTAGTCCCTCTACTGCCAGACTCATGGTCCTCTGAGTCTACTACAAAGCTTTTAGTTTCTCTTGAATGGTCTGAGAAATCTGGCCAGCCTCCTTTGTCCAAGGTTGAAGTCGAGCCTTTAACACTGATTCTTTTTGCTGCAATTCCTGAACTTGTGCCTGTAGCAAATTCCCTTCCTATAGGCACACGAAGTGCTAGACTGGCGCCAATGTGCACACAGTCATCCTGATCTCATCATATTTATGTTGGGCCTCTCTGATTTCTATACTTAATCATTGCAGGTTTGGGTCCTCCTGCAAAGTGTCCCATAACTCCATGAAGTGGTTAAAAAGGAAGTCACCACCTTTAACTGCCTTCTCCAGAGTAGCCATGTGCTCCTTGATGGCTATGTTGTGCTACTCCCTAACCTTAGGTGGAGTACTCGGTTGTAGATTCAACTGTAATTCTATTATCCTCATGTGGAAATCAAACGTGACTTGGCCTATCTCATCTTTTCATGCTCGAACTGCGGTCGCCAATTTTTTGACCTTCACTGTAGCTGCAACATCTTCCGAAATATGTAACTCTGGTACTGAATTGCACGCCTCTATAATTGTTGTCTCCAAGCTTTGAATTCATTCTTGTAGGTCTTCCTTTTCCTTCAGAGCCTAAGCCTTCTCCATGAATATCTACTCATTTTTTGACTTTGAATTCTCTTATCATTGCAAGTGTGCACTCCTTTCTAATCATAAGCTCGTCTGACACCCCTTGATGCAGCACATGGAGGGTCTGAATTGGCAGCACAATTAAGTTCACCCCAATGCATTTGACTCTACCCAACACAGTGCGGTCTTCCTCCAAATCCATGTGGATTGATCCTTCTAGTAAGGGTATAACTCTGAGGTCTAGAGTCTGTTCTAGCTCCAAGAATTTCTCACTCCCTTGTTCCAGGCTCACTTCCACCTCGCTCACTTGCCCAATGCTCACTTGAATTTGGCCTATTTGGATCTGTAGCTCATGCAAATCCTTTTGGATGCTTCCTAGCATATGCATATAATGATGTTCAAATTGCTACCACAACTCTGTAGTGGTGTCTCTTAGTTTGTCACCAATCTCATCTAGATCCCCTTCTATGAGGACCATCGGGTCAATACGCATTTGTTATCTGATTTTTGCTTCTTCCTAGGCTTGAAAGTTATACCCTTACTACGCTTCTTCAATTTGAAGGGAGTGCTCTGCTGCTCTCCCCCGCCTCCTTCCTAATCTGATTTTTCCTGCTCATCTGTATGCTGGGAAGACGATTCTTCACGTTATTTTTTTCCAATGCACTCTGTTTCAGCACGCTCCTTCTTAGGAACTGCCTTAGTAGCAACTTCTTTCTTGTTCTGCTCTGCCAAAGCTCACGCCGCTTTTTGTGCTGCTTCTTTCTACTTTTGTGTGACTGTTGTCTGCGCAACAAAGCTTCTGCGATGTTTTTAGTTACCTTCTCCAACATCTGTGGGTTAGCACCACTCTGCTGTCAGCTACCCACAATCTCCTACACATCTGTTTTTGAGAGTAAGTATGCAATCTTGTGCAATATATGTTTAGGATCCTTCTATGTCCTAATTGATACATTGTGGAAATCAACCTTGAACTCTGCGAAGACCTTCAACTACTTGAACAAGGTTGCAGACAACCTTGGCCACTGATTTATTACTATCCAGAGATCCATTTCCATTAATATCCAGAAGATCTTTGATTCTTTGATCTGCTCCGGATCCTTTGTCAACCACAGTGAAGAAAAATTTGCAGCCTTTGGTAACTCTTCTGCCTGTGGAGGAAACTGACTATCCTCTGGCAATCACCATGCTACTAAGACAATGAGAAATGGGAGCCAAGCATAATGAAATGGTTTATTGTCCTCCTATGCTTTGCGGTAGTTCACGAGTAACTCCTTACACAGATACTATCCCTGGTTATATTGTACTCCCTTTGTGCATTGGGTAGCCAATGAAACTACTAGAGCCTGAACATCATCCGTGCGACATTTCCTCATAATATTCCCTACTAAGATTTGGGCGGAAAATAGTTTTGCCTAGTCCTGGATGGAGCGGATAGAATATCCACGCGACTTATTCACTAACCCAAATTCAACCTTCATTTTATCGGTGAACTCCTTATCTCCACTTTTCCCTCCAACTTCGTTAGCAGGGTCCACCCCTTTATAGGGAAGCTTCGTAATCTTATGGATGAGCATATCCGTGATCAGGATGGGTTGGTCGAGACATAAGCACCCATCATACACTAATGCGAGAAAATAACGCACACAAAACATGTTGATAATTGACCTGTGAAAATGTGGTACAGAGAGCATGTGCAGCAATCCAGCTTGCTCGACACCTCTAACCGATTTCATGGGTTCCAGCCACGTAACCCCAGTTTCTTCATAATAAATATTCTTCATGTATTTGTGAGTAGCCAAATGAGGTAATTTATCGTGGTCCGTGAGATCCAAATCCTCCATCTTCAATACTAGAATGCGCACTAAGACCACGCCTTCAAATTCAACCTGTTCTAGTAACAGGTGTGTCGAAACCTTAAACTTTTCAGAATCAGGTTCTTTTGTTACTTTTGTCTTCCATTTCCATGGAGGGATATACTTCGAGAGCTGTATTATAGGCTCACCTTCCTTAGCTTCCAATTCCTCCACTCCCTGGAATTCTTCTTCCTCCAAGTCCACAACTTTCTCTGGTTACTTATCCTTCTTCTCCTTCTGTCAAACCTCTAGGTTCTTCCTCAGTGACTGCCTCATCGGTACATATTTCTTCTTCTTTTCTTTTGCAACCAATTTCTTCGGCCTAAGCGACCTTTGTGCCATAGGCACAGTGGGCGTAGCTTCCATAGATACAAATTCATGACCTTCTGACTGGGAAGTCACAGCTTCCGAACTGACTGGCTCAGACATCTTGGTAAGGATGATCTTATGGTTCCACTTAGGTAAGGTTGCAAATGTTGGATTGGAAACTACGTCCTCCCAAACAATTTGAATCATGCAGTTAGAACAAGAGGGCTCATATACAGTCGTCAGAATGCAAAGTGTTCTTCGGAGGACCAACAACCCATATTTATAGGAGGTTTTGAATTCAAATCTGACCATTCGCTCCAATTTCAGATCATAAATGCATTTGTGGCTACAGATCTCCAAATATTTTTGCCATAAATGGCACCTACATGCTCCTCTTAACATAATGTTTTCCATCACATCATGAATAGTGACTCCAAAATCTACTTTTGGACCCATCTTTGTGGTAGCATCCTCCATGGCTTAGCTCATCTAGCACAGTCTCATTTGTTGCACTCCTGTCTCTCGTCGTGTAGCTTCTCTACTATGTATTTCTCCTCTTCAGGTAGCGTAGTTTATAGTCCTGCAATCCCTTACAACTGCCTAGATTACTAAGACTATCTTGCTACCAAATAGTCATTGCGGAAGGGTGGGATCCCCTATATACAACTTTAGCTTACTTCCATTCACTTTCCTAGGGAATGGCTCCCCATCAAGCTTCGCGAGAAGAACTGTGCCACCATCTGTGATCTCTTTAACAACATATGGCCTGAATAAATTCATTTGAAATTTCCCTAGAAATTTTATGAACTTGCTGTCATATAGTAGCACTAAATCATCCACCTTGAAAGTGTGTAGCTTAATGTACCTATCATGCCATGCATTCTCACGTTCCTTTTGTACTTGGTTGTGAAATCCTGCAAGAAAGAAATCCTCTTCTAACTCCATTAGTTGCACGAGTGGTTCCTCCAAGGTCTCACGATCTACCATCTCTGTCAAATATGAAATATGTAAACTTGGCACGATATACTCCATTGGCATCACTACTTCAATCCCATAGACCAGCCTAAATAGTGTTTGGCCTGTCAACTTCTTGAAGGTTGTCCTATATGCCCATAACACTACTGGTATGCACATATCCCAACCATTTCTCTCCATGTTGTATAACTTCGTCAACACATTCTCCAAGATCTTGTTAAATGCTTCCACTGTTCCATTCGCCTACGGGTGATAGGGTGTGCTCTTTTGAAGATACACCTAAAATTCTTCAATCATTTCGCTGATAGTTTCATTCAAGAAATGTGTACCCCTATCACTCATCAAGATCTTATGGCATCCAAACTATGTTAAGAAATATTGAAACAAAAAATTTGCAGTTGCAGTAGCTGTAAAATCCTTCATTGGTTGTGTTGCTGCCCATCTGGTTAAATACTCTGTTACAGTAATGATATACCATGGACCCGTCTTCTTTCCTGGTGGTTGTATTGGACCTATGAAATCAATGGCCCACTTGTCAAAGACCTGCAATGAAAACTGAGAATTTAAAGGCATTTCATCCCTTCACAAAGGCTTCCCCATCCTTTGGCAAGCATCGCATGCCTTGTAGTATGCCTTAGAATCCTTATGTAAGGCCGGCCACCATAATCCAACATGCAGAATCTTTTGCTTCATCGCTTTTCCTATTGAAATACTTGGATAGCCATGTAAATTTAGGAAGTTATAGAAACATATCATTATTTTTTTTTGGTATAGTAAATTCTAATATGTATGACTTGTATCATGTTATGACTAAGGTTTTGTAGATGACCTCAAAATAAATAAAATTGAATAAAACTTATTTGTTGTTTACAATACATCTTTTAAAATGAAATAAAACTTATTTCAAGAGTCTTATTTGTGTTTTTTAATTGAATCTTAATATAAGGAATTTATTGAAATACTTAAAAGAGTTGACCATACAATATTATATGGGTGGGTCGGAAAAATTCCCATATATATATTTTCTATAATAATATGGATGACTTTAGAATTCAAATAATTTTTCTTTTTCTTTTCAATTGTGGCTCATGGTCACTAAGTGGCTGCTACGTCCACGGGTAATAACTTGGGCAGATCTAATTGAAGGGATCTACCCACTGGCTTATTTGGCCAGGCCTAACCCTGAGGGAATTGAGGATATTTATCTGGTCAGGACTAACCCTAAGGGCGTCGAGGATATTTGATCCCATGACCTCCCAATTGGCAAGGTACTTATCAACAATAATGCAACCAACTGAGTTATTCCTTGGGGCATAGAATTTAAATAATTTATTATTAAAATCATTGTAATAATATGGTATATTGATTGCAGTAAAAGGAACTTCCTATAAGCCAATATGAAGCATATTTGTAATTCTTTCCATGATCAATATTAAATGGATACATGATATATTTTAATTCATTTTAAGTATTGCAATGACTTGTATCATGGTATTATTGCACTTATTTTGTTAGTCTGTGAAACTAGAAATATTTGAAATTGTTATTTTGTAAAATTTTACTTCTTGAATGTTCTTAATTGAATGTCTGGAGATAAATAATTGATTGAAATACTTGGATAGCCAAGTAAATTTATGAAGGCCTTCATAAAAGCATATAAAAATATTGAAACATATCATTAATTATTTTTTTGGTATGTTAAATTCCAATACATATGACTTATATCATGTTAGGACTAAGCTCTTGTAGATGACCTCAAAAGAAATAAAATTGAACAAAAAATATTTGTTGTTTACAAGACATCATTTAAAATTGAATAAAGCTTATTTCAATGCTAATTTATTTTAACTGAACCCAAAGATAAGGAATTGATTGAAATACTTAAAAGGGTTCACCATACAATGGTATTTGGGTGGGCGGAAATATATATATTTGGTACAATATGGATGACTTTAGAATTCAAATAATATATTATTAAAAATAATTGTAATAACATGCATTGATTGCACTAAAAGACACTTTCTACCATGTGGGATTCACTCAATGAACCTCTTATATATCCTGTATGTTCGTGGCATACTCAACAATACCCCTAATTTGACTACATATTGGAAAATAAATCTAAAAAACACATTATTTAACCCCCTACCAATACAAACCCAATACACCTTCCCAATTTAAAAAACACCTAATTTCATTAGATATTGTAGGTATCCATTTTTTCATTAACATTTTTTATACCTCTTTATATTTTTTCATTACCTTTGAGCTCCATTTCCTTTACCTGCCAATACAAAAATCCTTTGCCCCCTAATATATGTTCAATATATTATGGCAGTTTTTCCTCAATATATATCCCCCGATATCAACAAATGTGGTATGGTATTTCTCCCCAAGTGAAGCCCTCATGCTTTCTACAAGGCAAGATGAAGTATATCTGTAATTGTTTCCATGCTCAATACTAAATAGATACATAATATATTTTAGTTCATTTTAAGTATCAAAGTGACTTGCATCATAGTAAGATCATACTTATTTTTTACTATAAAAGACCAGAAAGTTTCATAATTGTTATTTTGTAAAATTTTACTTCTTGAATGTTTTTAATTGAAGGTCTTAAGATTCAAGGAATAGATTCAAATACTTGGATAACCAAGTAAATATAGGAAAGTTCATCAAATTATATAAAATCTTCAGAACATGTATCATTAATTTTTTTTGGTATATTAAATTCCAATACATATGGCTTATATCATGTGATGAATAAGCTTTGGTAAATGACCTCAAATAAAATAGAATTGAACAAAACATACTTGTTGTTTACATAACATCTTTTCAAATTGAATAAAACTTATTTCAATATGTCGGCAGTATTGGACCCGCCAACATGTAAGGGGATCTCCGCTGTAAGAAGTCCCAATTAGACCTCAGACCGTTTGGTGTAGGATTCCCAGCAGTGGGTCGTAAGGTAATGCTTTGATCGCGATGTCACATAGAGGCAAGTAAGATAACTCTATCAGTAGCAAGGGTGTGACCACTGCAGTGAGTCAAGGAAGGTGTATGAGAGGTTCTAACACAGGTAGGTTGAGATGAGGGTGAAGGTGAGTTCCAGGTTGAAAGGGATCCATCCCAACTCGGTTAGGAACACACAACACACAAGACATACATAGCTTCTGTCAGAGCAATCCACTCGGATGCGGTAGTCACAACATACAAGGTAAGATAACATGTACAACACTCATGAATAAGTCCGAACGAGTGCAACGATTGTTACAACAAGGTTCATGTGAAAGGTTTTTCTAATGTCTGGTAGATAAATCGACACAGACAGGACATCATTAACAACATACACAACACATTTCCATTAATATATTATGCATTACAATAAATAAATCAATTCAAATGTAGAACATAGGTTAAAGCAACATGCATTACAAGTGTTAAAGATCAGTCTTACAATAGATACAATACATGTGTGAAAAAGTGTTGGATCTTATTATATAAAGAAGTGTAAGTTCCAATCATACAATACATCCATGTAAACCTGCTAGCCCCAACAATGGAACATTACAGCCACATCTGCCTGCCCCTCCAAAGAGATGAACTAGCTCCGTGAAGTGGAGAAGCCAAGGCGCGTTACAATACTGTCCAAGCTCTTTCCAAGAATAGCCTTATCAGAAGCTTGGCTAACCAAAAACCTATACAATGAGTTATGAGGGACTATTTATAGCAAAGGGTGGGGTGACCTTAACATTCCCCTCTGTGACAGTTGAACTGACCTAACGACTCTTCACCTACCTATGACTGTTACATCCAACTATTGACACTTGACTTACACTTGACATGACTCAACATTACAATGCACATGTACTGTTGTTCATGATGCTTCTTGTTGTGACATCTTGATGTTCTTGTCTTTGAAAAACTTGATATCTTCGTGAGTAAGCAATCTCATAGACATTTGATCAACTACATCTCCAGGTGTGCTCTAAATGGTGTCTTCGACTCTACTCTCTTGGGAACCATTGTACTTGTACTGCTGAGAGGCAGATGAACACCTGAAATACTTGGAGTCATGGAAACACTCATGGCAAGCAATCTATCGGTCTAAAACCAAAATGAACTTGAGAATTTACTTGCAACATACCTGTGTGACTGATCATGAAGGTTGTGTGATTTCGGCAGGGAGGTTGGGAGACTGACTTCCAAGGCTGCACAAGGCACAATCTAGGATGTTGGGAGAGTAACTGACTACTAGAACAATCCAATGCACAGTCCAGTCTAGCCGTTGACTTCTGGAATTGTGCAATGCGTAATCTCAACTGGAAATGGCTGCAAGCTCAGTGACTGCAATACGCAATTTTCTTGGCTAGCAGTCATTGTCACTCAAGATTGTGCAAATCATGCATGGGGAACAACTGATGGGTAGAAATTGACATTTCTGGAGAGGAAGGTAGAGCCTTCCCTCTCAAGATTGCGCAATGTTGTTTTCGTAAGGCTCTTGGTGAGGTAGATTCCAGGCCGAGGTTGGCCATACTTGTTGATGGGAAACTGCAAGTGAATGTGAGTGTGAATGCATGTTGATACTGAGTGTTAGCATAAGTGAATTGTTAGTCCTTACAATCTCCTAGGCTGAAAAGGAAATCGACAAGGGTAACCTCAAACCACTTCAGCTCAGTAGCTAGCCCTATTGAGCATGAGAGGGATCTCTCTAAGTCTCTTATAAGTGATATGAATTTAAAGCGAATGAATTTTGGGCCAGATATGAGTATTTGTTTGTTTGTTTGTGAAAATTTGGTTTTTTTAAGGATTTGCTGAACATAGGTTTTGGAGCCACAATTATGTCTAGGCTATGGGAATGCAGGAGTAAACATAAGAAAGAGCTAGATATCAGAAGCCATGGTGTAATTTGAGTATTTGTCAGTGTAGTATAGAGGATATAGTGTGGAAGAAACTAATGAGAATATATAAACATGATTTTATTAGCTTAGGAAGACAAAACACATAACCATGAAAACCAGATAACAGAGCTTGAAAAACAAGAATTCTGAGTATTTTATCACAAGGCATTCATAGAAACAAGAGATATAATGTAGATAAAGATGTTTAGACCATGAGAAAACAAAAAAAATGAAGTACAAGCACCATGAACTCACTGGGTTAGAGTTCCTTCAAAATAGCTGCAACCTGTATCTGTATTAGCTGAAAGATGATTACAATGCAAGCCTAGTTCACAAAAAGTTCAACCATCTTCTCCTGAGGATAAATGATACATATAGACTCTCCTAGACCACTTTCCCACCTTCAGGAGTCAAATTCCTTGGTGGAGGAATTGACTCCAAGATTCTCTCAACCAACAGGTGAGAGTGAGAAGGTGAAACTCAAACACTTCATGAAGAGTTTGTTTAGGAGTTTGCTTCTTTTATGAGGCCTAATAGACATAAAAAAAAAAATATGATGTATATCTATTCATGCTTACATCACCTAGCCTTGTAACTAGTGCCATTACATAAAGAGTCTTGACTTTGATAAAGTCACACTAGAAACTAGAAATTTTACACAGTGAATTTTTTCAAATAAAAACACAGAAAGTGTAGAAGCGCAGCGCCAACTTTTAGCTGATTTTTAGGTGCCTTCCATGGGTCACAATGTAAACATGAGAGTACGGTCAACTAGCCCTTCAAGTCTAGTTTCTAGAACAGTTTGAATTTCTGAATTTGGAGCATGGAAAGACCTTCAAATATCCATTCTCCCAAGTTTTCTCCAAAAGTGCAACGCCTGTAAAAAAACATTGGTCTAGAATGCTAGTTTTTTGCCACTTTTTTGCATTTTTCTCCAAAACTAAGCCACCTCTGCAAAATCTGGGCAAATGGATTTTTAGAGGATGGCAAGATATTTCCAAAAATGTATACCTTTCTTCAAATGGAGGCCTAAGGAAAAAGCTCAGCGCCAAAGCGTTGCACTTCTGGAGCAGCTGAATTTCTGAACTTAGACCAAAATTTGTCAAAAAACTCAAAATGATCATAATTTGTTCAAAATCGAAGGGAAGGTGTAAAAATAGGTTTCTTATAGCTTCATGGAGGATTCAAAATCCATCTCCAAGTTTCCCTCATCCTTTTGGTATTTTTTGGCCTCCTTCAGCTTGTTTTCAAGTTGCTTTACCTTGACATTGTTGATCTTTTTTTGAGCTTGGTAGTGGTGCACTTGTGTGTGAGCAACTGATTATCCCTATTCACATTCTCAAGCAGCTTCTCCAAGTTTTCATTCACCCTATTGAGCCATATTCCTTATCTTGATGAACCTCGAGGGCAATCCTTTCTTCTAGGTCAAGATCCTCATTAAGCATAATTTGCTCTTGTTCCTCTTGTAAAGCTTTCTTGAGGCCTCTTGTTCTTGTTATTTTCCTTTTTCCTCTCACCTCTGATGCTTCAGGCTCACTTGATGTCTTGATCTCCTTACCTTCACCGACTTGCTGCATTAACTTAGCTTTCCATTTTCTGGTATCAACTCCTTTACTTTGAGTTGATTGTTTTCCTGTTCAAGGAATGATATAACATACTTGGGCTTTCCAAATTGATCACTAGCTCCTTGATTTGGCAGTCCTTGTCCTTGATAGTCTGTCTCAGTTTGATCCTCATTCTCTGGATCAATTAGTTCAAACTCATGTTCAACTGTGTCTTTCTCTTTTGTTGTCGGTTCCTGCTTTGTCGATGAAGAAGGCTTGGCCTCTTTCTCTATAAGAGAAGAAAACACAAGCCTCTGCCCCTCTTACACACTTTAGTCACCTCAGGTATGGGTAGCTGAGTTTTCTCGACTGATTTGCTAGAGGACCCCACCTCCATTTGAATGAAAAATAAACTGTGAGGTATGAATGGGAATGAAGTGATGTGAAGGTGGATTTTGACAAAATGATAGAGGAGGTTTGAAAAAGGTGGATATGAACTTTGGAAGCTGATGAAAATTAGTGAAGAAATAGTAGAAGAATGATCTACTTGCAAGGAGGAAAAACAAGGTTTGTAATGAAAAATGCCCAAAAACCTCTAGGAATGAGCTAGGGTTTTACTTTTTGAGGGGTAAAAATTTGTTTTGAGGTGAATTGAATGGTTAAAATGGTTTATTAAACATGTATGTAGGTGTGGGAAACCATTTTACATGTTTTAGAAACCAAAAATAAAGATAGCCATTTTCACCCTATCATTTCCCATGCAAATTTCACTACAAACCCTAACTTGAAGAATCATTGACATGAGATGAATTTGGAAAAGCATAAGAGGTATAATGATGGTGTACTTACTTTTCACTTGGCTTAGAAGTCAATAAAATCAATCCTGCAAGTGAAACATTGAGATTTGGGAGAGTTTTGAAGGATTTCTGGGCACTCTATCCTGCGTGCATCGCAGTTCACAGAAGCATAACGCCATCTTCCAAACCACTTTTTGAGGCCTTAAACTACTCAAAATTGAGAGAGTGATAGCTTGTTAGAAATATCTTGAATTCTTCTATACGATGGACACCTCAACCATGTAATTTGGACACTCCATGGGAGGGGAAATTGATTTTCGCAAGGTCACTCCAAAAACTTAGGGTTTCTCTCACAAGAGCGCAATGCCAACTTGCAGATTACTTTTGGATACCTTCCACTAATCCAAATTACAAGATGAAGGTACCATTTGAAACCTTAGGATGTTTGATACACAATATAGGACTCAATAACTGACAAAACCTGCTCCAAACCCCTGAAAGCCGTCTTGAAGTCAAGCTATCCAGAAGTGCAGCAACTCTCCCGTAGAAAGTGTATTTTGGGTATTTCTTTCAAATCATAACACCTATGCATAAAATGAAGGAAGGTTTTGTTCCTTGGACTATAATGGACACAAACCTATTTCACTTTTTTAAAATTATTCTCCATTGGGTCAAAAAAATATTTTGATGCAAACATGCCCCTATGAGGAATGATGAGGCAAGGTAGTGTACTGCAACATTGTCTTATCTGAAATTAAATATTACCTTTACCTTTATTTTGATTTCCCTAAGCTGATAACTCCATTTACCCATTGAATCATGTGATGGACATGTTTTGTTTTGACGTATGGTATCATGACATGGAGTGAAACCCTAGACCATGACCTAAAATGAGGAATTTAACCATTTCATGACCCAAGACACTTAAATGAAGATATGATACCTTGAAGAAGACAATGACCGTGATGAGTGATGAGACCATGAGTAAGTGAAAGGAGCAGCAGTGACCTAACACAACAACTAGTGACCAAATTTTTATTTGAAGACTCACTGAAATGACAAAAATTTGATTTGACACCCTAACAACACCTTGTAAGATCATATTTGATCACTGGTGATAGGCTGAATTGAATGACACTAACATTGGCTCTAACTAAGGATGGCAGCTCCTTGGAGGTGTCAAGAACACCGTAGACCAAGTAGCCTTATCCATTGGACAATGGAGTCAAAATGAAAAGACTAAACTCAAACTGAAAACTTACTGACTGACTGACTAACTTGACTATAAAAAACATACTGACTGAACTTACTTATGGCAGCAGACCAACGGGATCTTAGAGCCTTCACCTCGGGCTTCAAATCCTGATGATAACTACCCACTTGCTGAACATGTATATACAATCATGTGTAATGATCCCTCAAGTGTAACCAATCCAACAATTGTCTACTTACTTGAATTCTGCTTGTACTTTCCTTGAGCAGGTAGAACAAACAAAATATAGGCAACTTCGAGTGTCCATTGAACATGTGCTCATGATCCATAAAGACAAGAAAATTAATCTCTCCAGATGGCTACAACAAATCACTGTAAGGATCCTTAAAAATCAGAAATGTTACCTTGTCTTTAAATCTAGCAAAAATACAAGTACTCCTTTCATTTTGATTTGAAAGAATGCTTGGTTATTGATCCTTAGGAAGGCATGGGGAAATATGGCTTTCTGCCACCTAAGTGTTGGCTGTGAATTTCTCAAGCATGAGAAACTCTGATTCTATATCTGGCATACTGTTTATCTCAAACTCATACTCTTCCATTTCATATTCTAAATCATCCTTGAACAAAACACATTCTTCAAGATTATTAAGCAGGTAAGCCCTATCCTTTTCATGAAAGAAAACAGTCTTTGTTAGTTGATCTCCTTGCAAGAAATCTACATCACAAATTGGCTTACTTACAACAAATTCATGTATAGTTTCATTAGTCTCATGATTGTCATCATTTAAACCCAGGTTTTCATTTTCAATAATGGAAGAAATTTCACTCATAAAATCTTGACTATGTGAGCACTGCAAACCTGCCTTAACTTGGTCTATAATGTGTATTTTCAAAAGCTGGTCAATTTAATCTTCAGATAGAGGAGACAAATGAGTTTTATAGAAATCAACATTGGCTCGGTGATTTTCATTTTCAAGATCAGGAGTAGGCCTTTCTCTATTTTTATCCCAATCTATTTCATTCAAGGAGGAAACTACTGATTCTTGTTGGGAGGAAAAATCATAAAGTGCTTCTAATATATCTTCTTCCATACATTCTTCATCCCCATACGAATTTTCAAGAAATTTAATGAAATTTTCAAAAATCTCACAACAGCTATCCATTATTGATAAGGAAAAATTGCAGCTTTGATAATGTTCAAAGAAAACTGAATGAAAATCCTTTAGAGAATATAAACTAGCAGATGGTATACTCTCATACCATTTCCTCACCATTTCCTCCAAGGTAGCCATGAAAATCTTCATTAGACAATATTTAGGAAACTTAGCCTTTAATCTGTGAATATAAAAAATGAAATTTGACCAAATGCAAACTAGGATCTTCTCCATCCTGACCTTTAAACTTTAGCAGCCCTATTTGCCAATATATGCAAGGAATATGATTCAAAAAACTATGAATATGAGCTCAATTCATAGGAGCATACCTTCGAGCTGTTGAATCCATCTTTAAAACAATTAAGACACCAAGAATTTCTTCAAACTACCAGTTTTGAACAGTGGAGTTGCCATGAAAATTCTAAACCTTTGGATTCTTCGACACTGGAGTCGCCAGGTGAAAGATGCACAGGCTTTCTTTTGTCTGATCATTGTTCACCATCAGCATTTAGATCTGGTCCTTGTCATTATTTCCCAGGGAAGATATGATCTTTTGTTCCCTAGCAATGGCGCCAAAAATGTTAGTCCTTACAATATCCCAGGCTGAAAAGGAAATCGACAAGGGTAACCTCAAACCACTTCAGCTCAGTAGCTAGCCCTACTAAGCATGAGAGGGATCTCTCTAAGTCTCTTATCAGTAATATGACTTTAAAGCAAATGAATTTTAGGCTAGATATGTGTATTTGTTTGTCTGTTTGTGAAAGTTTGGTTTTTTTTAAGGATTTGTTGAACTTATGGTTTGGAGCCACAAGTAGGTCTAGGTTGTGGGAATGTAGGAGTGAACATAAGAAGGAGCTATCAGAATCCGTGGTGTAATTTGAGTATTTTTCAGTGTAGTATAGAGGATATAGTGTGGAAGAAACTAATGAGCATAAATAAACATGATTTCATTAGCTTAGGAATACAAAACACATAACGATGAAAACTAGATAACAAAGCTTGAAAAACAAGAATTATGAGTATTTTATCACAAGCCATTCATAGAAAGAAGATATATAATGTAGATAAAGATGTTTAGACCATGAGAAAACAAAAATAATGAAGTACAAGCACCATGAACTCACTGGGCTAGAGTTACTTGAAAATAGCTGCAACTTGTATCTGTATTAGCTGAAAGATGATTACAATGCAAGCCTCCTTCACAAAAAGTTCAACCATCTTCTCCTAAGGAGGAATGATACATATAGACTCTCCTAGACCACTTTCCCACCTTCAGGATTCGAATTACTTGGTGGAGGAATTCACTTCAAGATTCTCTCAACCAACAAGTGAGAGTGAGAAGGTGAAACTCAAACACTTCATGAAGAGTTTGTTTAGGAGTTTGCTTCTTTTATGAGGCCTAATAAACATCAAAAACAAACTATTATGTAAATTTATTCATGCCTACATCACCTAGCCTTGTAAATAGTGCCATTACATAGAGAATCTTGACTTTCACCAAGCCAGACTAGAAACTAGAAATTTTACACAATGAAAATTTTCAAATAAAAACACAGAAAGTGCAGAAGTGGAGCACCAACTTTGAGATGATTTTTAGGTGCCTTCCAGGGATCAAAATGTAAAACTAATACAATGGTCAACTATCCCTTCAAGTCTAGTTTCTAGAACAGTTTGAATTTCTGAATTTGGAGCACAGGAAGATCTTCAATAATCCATTCTACCAAGGTCACTCCAGAAGCGCAGCGCCTGTCAAAAATTGGTCCATAATACTAGTTTTTTTTCCATTTTTTTGCATTTTTCTCCAAAACTAAGAAACCTCTGCAAAATTTGGGCAAATGAATTTTTAGAGGATGGCAAGACCTTTCCAAAAACACAGACTTTTCCTCAAATGGAGGCCTAAGGAAAAAACACAGCGCCAAGGTGTTGCGCTTTTGGAGCAGCTGAATTTCTGAACTTAGACCAAAATTTGTCAAAAAACTCAAAAAGCTCAGAATTTGCTCAAAATTGGAGGGGAGGTGTAAAAATAGGTTTGGTATAGCTTCATGAAGGCTTCAGCAAGCATCTCGAAGTTTCCCTCATCCTTTTGGTATTTTTCAGCCTCCTTGAGCTTGTTTTCAAGTTGCTTTACATTGACATTGGAGATCATGTTTTGAGCTTGGTAGTGGTGTGTTGTGTGTCTGAGCAACTGATTATCCCTCTTCGCCTTCTCAAGGATCTTCTCCAAGTTTTCATTCACCCTATTGAGCCAATATTCCTTATTTTGATGAACCTCTAGAGAAATCCTTTCTTCTAGGTCAAGATCCTCGTTAAGCAGAATTTGTTCTTGTTCCTCTTGTAAAGCTTTCTTGAGGCATATTGTTCTTGTTCTTTTCCTCTTTCCTCTCACCTCTAATGCTTCAGGCTCTCTTGATGTCTTGATCACCTTACCTTTGCCGACTTGTTGCATTAACTTGTCTTTTTCCTTTTCTAGTATCAAATCCTTTGCTTTGAGTTAATTTTTTTCCTATTCAAGGAATGATATAACATACTTTGCCCTTTCCAAATTGATTGCCAACTCCTTGATTTGGTATTCCTTGTCCTTGATAGTCTGTCTCATGTTTGTGGTTTGATCCTCATTCTCTAGATCAATTAGTTCAAACTCATGTTCAACTGTGTCTTTCTCTTTTGTTGTCAGTTCCTGCTTTATCCATGAAGAAGGCTTGGCCCCTTTATCATTGTGAGAATAAAACACAAGAATCTACCCCTTCTTATACACCTTAGTCACCTCAGGTTTCGGTAGCTGAGTTTTCTCCATTGATTTGCCAGAGGACTCGACCTCCATTTGAATGAAAAATAAACTATGAGGTATGAATGGGAATGAAGTGATGTGAAGGTGGCTTTTGACAAAATGATAGAGGAGGTTTGAAAAAGGTGGATATGAACTTTGGAAGCTAATGAAAATGAGTGAAGAAACAGTGGAAGAGTGATCTGCTTGCAAGGAGGAAAAACAAGATTTGTAATGAAAAATGCCCAAAAACCTCTAGGAATGAGCTAGGGTTTTACTTTTTGAGGGGTAAAACTTTGTTTTGAGTTGAATTGAATGGTTAAAATGGTTTATTAAACATGTATTCAAGTGTAGGAAACCATTTTACATGTTTTAGAAACCAAAAATAAAGATGGCCATTTTCACCCTATCATTTCCCATGCAAATTTCACTACAAATCCTAACTTGAAGAATCATTTACATAAGATGAATTTGGAAAATAAAAAGAGGTATAATGATGGTGTACTTACTTTTCCTTTGGATTAGAATTCAATAAAATCAAGCTTTCAAGCGAAACATTGATATTTGGGAAAGTTTTGAAGGATTTATGGGCACTCTGTCCTGCGCGCAACGCAATGTTCATAGAAGCACAACGCAGTTCATAGAAACGCAGTGCCATCTTCCAAACCACTTTTGGAGACCTTAAACTACTCCAAATTGAGAGCTTGATAGCTCTTTGAAAAGCTCTTGATGTCTTCTATACAATGGACACCTCAAGGATGTAATTTGGACACTCCATGGGGGGAGAAAAATTGATTTTCCCAAGGTCGCTCCAAAAACTCAGAGTTTCTCTGACAAGATTGCAACACCAATTTGCAGATTACTTTTGGATACCTTCCACTAATCCAAATTACAATATGAAGGTACCATTGGAAATATTAGGATGTCTGCTATATAATATAGGCCTCAATAACTGACAAAACCCGCTCCAAACCCTTGAAAATTTGTCTTGAAGTCAAGTTGTCCATAAGTGCAGCAACTCTCCTGTAGCAAGTGTATATTGGGCATTTCTTTCAAATCTTAACACTTGTGCATAAAATGAAGGAGGTTTTAGTTCCATTAGGTCAGAAAAATATTTTGAATCAAACATGTCCCTATGAGGAATGATGAGGCGAGGTAGTGTACCACAACATTGTCTTATCTGAAATTAAATATTACCTTTACCTTTATTTTGATTTCCCTAAGCTGCTAACTCCATTTACCCATTGAATCACATGATGGACATGTTTTGTTTTGACATATGGTATCATGAAAACACATGGAGTGAAACCCTAGACCATGACCTAAAATGAGGAATTTAACCATTTCATGACCCAAGACACTTAAATGAAGATATGATACCTCAAAGAAGACAATGACCATGATGAGTGATGAAGACCATGAGTAAGTGAAGGGAGCAGCAGTGACCTAGACACAACAACTAGTGACCAAATTTTTATTTGAAGACTCACTGAAATGACAAAAATTTGACTTAACACCCTAACAACACCTTGTAAGAGAATATTTGATCACTGGTGACAGACTGAACTGACTGACATTAACATGAATGTTCATGAATGATAATGGTGAATGACAAATTCATAAAATGGAACAACAAGCATGTGGGTGAGGCGAGTCACCGAATCGATGACCGTTCGTGAAAAACAGTTTCATGCATTCGACAACAGTGAAATGTTGATGAAAACTAGAATGGTGCTAGGACAAACTAACATAAATGTAAACGTGAGCAAGCACTCAAAGAAATCATGCAAACAATACTCATACAAGAAAAAACACAAAAGGCGACATAAATGCCACACAATTCATGCTAAGCGAGCTTACCCGAAAACAATTGAGCTGAATGTGCCGACTTCACCTAGATGTGATGTGGGATGTCAAAGCTACAACTTTTATGTGAGGAATGATCTCTACAACATCCGATTGATGAGTTTTGATAACATGAAGGTTGTGACATGCATGCCACAAATATATGGAAGCACCACTTGGTGGGAGGTTTTTGAAATGATCCTTGCATGTAACCTCCAACTGCTAAACATAGATCCTTGAAACAAGGGATGCCTTTGCATGTTGCCTTGGGAGAAGCAGCCTATGCATGCAAGTTAGTTTTTCTCGGTCCCAAGGGGAACTGGTCAACTCAGCTGCAAATGCAAGAGATTGCTCAACTATGGGAGAAAAATGTGCATTTCTCGCTGGAAGCTGGGCTGGATGCCCATGAAATTTGCACAATGTTTGGGCAAAGCAACTGACTTCTACCCAAATTTGTGAAAAATTCTGGGCTAAGCAGCTCTGCTAGGGAAAATTGCACAATTCCTACTGGGAGTGTTAACTGGTAGGATTGCACAATCCTAGAGCCCAACAGGCTACTAGATAGGATTGAGCAATTTCTGGAGGGAAGGCTGGTTGCCCTCCAGAAATGCGCAATTTTCTTGGGGAAGTTGCTCAGCCTACAGCTAGACCAAGTTTGGGTGAACAGCTTGTGAGGGGAATGGATCAAACTGTGATCGAAGGGTTGCCTTTGTGCAAGAAATACATGAAAGCTTGTGAACTTGACGAAGCAAGGCAAGCTGATGTGAAGGTTGGAAGGGAGGCTCCAAAATGAAGCTAAGACAAAATTTTGAAGGGTGGTTGTAGCTGCTACAACACAATCCTATTTGTCTTTTTTAATTGAACCTTAAGATAAGGAATTGATTGAAATACTTCGATAGCCAAGTAAATTTAGAAAGTTCATAAAATTATATAAAACTATAGAAACAAACTGATTAGTTTTTTAAATTAACATACATTGATTGCACTAAAATACACTTTCTACAAGCCAATATGAAAGATATTTGTAATTCTTTCCATGATTAATATTAAAAAATGATACATGATATATTTTAGTTCATTTTAAGTATCAAATTAACTTGCCTCGTGGTAAAGATTTTACTAATTTTCTTTGTCTATGAAACTAGAAAACAAAACTGTAATCTTTTTAATCAAAACTATACTATAGAATATTTTTTTAAACTAGCAAAATAATTAGTAGAACCATAAACTAGAATTTAAATAGCATTCATAAAAATGAATTAATAAACATCCATAAATTGAAATAATGAATGTATCAATGAACTGTCCATATGAAAATATATACAAATTACACTACATGAACATCCATAAATTGAAATAATAAGTAACCATAAACTGAAATAATGTTCATGTACATCCATAAACTTTCCATGTATGAAAATATCAAAGTTTGTGTCACATTTTAATGTTTCCTATGAAATGGATCTGAAAATATACAAACTGTATACTCTAAATACCACTAGTACCCCTATGTGACCGTCGGTAAAACATGGAGTTCAGAATTTGATACTGCAATATAGCACATTCAAATTCAAATTAATTAGATCATTATTTGTACAAAATAAACAATATGGAAATGAATGATTTTGAACCAAAATTAATTACATATGAATCTACTAACTTCACTCAAGTCCAAATGGAAGTCAAGTAGGATGTGGGTCTCATCAGTTGGGTTTCTTGCTCCCTTGCCTATTGCTCAAAGATTGGGGCATGTGTCGATGGACCCTCATCGTCAACACCTCCATACCCAACATCCCACTTATTCATAAACATCATTACAACATCAACACCACTTTGAATCTAGGCTTGTGTATACAATGGAAAAGAATATAACTTATAATTACTCTGTACGAATTAATTACCATGCATGCAACTTAAAAAAATGTTGAAATATTAGGAATAATTTTTTTTAACTCAATTGTTGGTCCATGTGACTATATATATTGAATCTCCTCCACATGAGTGTGATCAAGTGGAGGTGGAGGTGGAGTTAGAGGAGGAGACTCATGGAAACATGCACTAGTGGAGAATGATTTGGCTGATCAACTGGCCCCTCAGATAACCACATAAGCTCATGCATGTAGACGGGTTGTGTCTACATGTTATCATGAATTTATTAATAAAATGCAATATGATACAAACTTATTAATATAAATAATGTATAATTTATATATAAGAAGTTCAAAATTTTTGTATATATGTACCTGGTCTATGTCACATGGTTCATCGACCCTCCAAATGTCATGGATGGCATGATGAAACATACCTACATATGGGAAAACATGTTTAGTGGGTAGACTCTCGAGATATGAATCATCGTATAATGGAAGTGGTTGGTGACAAGGAAATGGTGGTTGTATGCTCATCTCTCCATGAAATGTGACTTTCATACTGGCTAATTTCATCTACATTCTATCTACAACGGTATGCTTGGTTTCATTGCTAAGCTGTGATGGCTCCTCTAGTTCTATCAGCAATAGAATGCTCTGAGACTGTAGTGGAAACAATCTCAGAGGTGGTGGTACATGTGCAAGGTCCCTTCAAGACCTAACATGATCATAGATACATCCCTTGTTGAGTCTATAAAATTCATATCTAGTGTTGGTGTAATCCAACCTCATATGTAGCACAAAATCCAAAAATAGATGTTTTTCAAAGTAAATAGGGACCTGGTCGTGGTGGAGGAACTAGCGCCAAGCTCCAATGAATCAGTCATAAACAAAAGGTGTCGCATTAACATTCTTAAAATATTTGAGAGGAATCAAACCAACATGTCTAGTATGATGGTATGGAGGGATTTCAAACAACTACCCATGAACATCAAATTCCTTGGTGGTGTCTTTCATTTCCTCCCAAGGATCTTGGCCTCTAACCTCCAACGCCCTAATCCTATGTATGGAATTTTTTACGGTGTTGGACCCACCAAAATTTGGGGAATCTCCTCAATATAATTTCCTAATTAGACCTCACATTTTCTAGAGTAGGAGCCCCATCTTGAATACGACCTGGTTGCAAAAATAGTGGGTTTTAGTGGTATTCCTTGGTTACGATAATGCATAGAATGATGTATTCATGATTTTGGTGAAGCAAGTCTACAACTATGTGACGAGTCAAGCACAATGCATGAAAGGATTTTAACACAACAAGGGGAAAATGGGTGAGCCCCTTAGAAGCCTATAATAGTACACAGGTTGAATGGAACACACGAGCATAAAATGAATCATAAGTTACATTTGAAATAGTTCACTAAATAACCATGATTAAAATACACAACAACATGCATCCAACATGATTCATACTAATGCAAGTGAAATAGTTCATAAGTGTTAGCGTAAATGAAATAACATATATTACAAACATAAAAAGAATATTCCTACTATATTCACAACATATGCATGAAATTGTGTCAACTATGAGATTTTATCAAAGTGAAAGTCCCAAGTATACATATGCATTTGACAAACAACTAGTCCCACTAGTGGAACATGAAGTCTACACCTACTCCACCAAAGAAAGATACATCCTCTCTGCTAAGGAGAAGCCAAGGCTCTCAAAAAACTCCAAAGCTTTTGATCCTAAGCCAAAAGCCAATTTTACATGACTAATGAGGGTATATTTATAACAAATGGGTGACTATTCATCTCCATTTGTGACTCTTTGACTTCTCTCATGACCTTTTGACTTCCTTCAACCATGATCTTTGGACGTCATTTCAAAATGACTCTTCACATTCCAGAATTGATACTTGGAGTTTCACTTACAATTAATTAAAAAATATTATAATATTGCTCATACCCATCTAAGAAAAAATTGGGTATATTAAACTAGACAACCTAATAAGACAAAACAACTCAAGCTTGAGTTTGGGGAAACTCCATCTTTTCGACCTCAACTTGTAGTTTCTTGATCACATAGGGGTACTAAGCACTATAATATGTGATGACTTCACCAAACTATGTGATGTGAACAGGCTAGAAGAAAACTCTAGCCTCCATTATATATGGGTACAATGCATTGGAACTAGTTTGAGTTTCCTCATTCAACAGCAACAACATGGTATTGATCTGAATAGGGCCATCAATATATTTATGCATATTATTTCTATACACCTCAAGATCCTCCTTGGTAGCGATTTGTCTGAGCTAGCCCAAGTATTCCTCAACCTCTTGTCTAACCTAATTTTTGTGTTTGGCTTCTGTGAGCAAGCTAACTGAAGGGATCTTATGTGATTTCACCATGAAATCCACGTTGTTGTACAACTGTGCATATAATGCCTGAATGTTGGGGATTAATGAGATGAGTTGCTTGTTACTTTGGATGAGTATCAACACCTTTCGTTTCTCCAACTCAACCTGTTTCCTTGTCTTCTTCACCAACTCTGAACATGCCCCTTTATACTACATTGGCCACTCATGCATGACAACGATGAATGTATGAAAAAACTTGAGGGCTCTAGAATTATCCTTGCACTTTTATTTCATGGCATGCAAGCAAACAACTACTTTGTACATGGTGACGAGCTCCTCATAGAGGCATAGTTTCTCCCAATGTTGATACTTCTCCAAGTATGGATGCCTTAAGTTCTTCTAGATATACCTGTATGGGAGTTTCTTTCAAGACTTATTCTTGGAGTTGTTCAACTTCTTGCCTTGCAACCTGTAAGTTCTTTTCCATATGTCTATTCTCAACCTTAGATAATCTATGTTTGACATGGAATCACCTACAAAGGCCAATTTGGTTGCAGAAATGGCTTCTAGATTCCTCCTCATTTCTATCACAATCACCCTTTCTCTAAATAATTTAGTAGATGTGAGCTCATCCAAGAAATGTTTCTTTATCGCTTGTACAATAATCTTTTGAAGTTCATAGTAAGTTAGATTGTATGTATCCATGACCAGACCATCATCAAGAGGAAAAATTTCCTCTTCCTCACTTCAAGCTTGCTTTGCTATTAGAGGAGGGGGAGACTGAGTAGTGACCTACTACGTGGTTGTCATGAGATGGAAATCTTGGTTTAGCAGATCTAGTTCCACCTACATTCCTTGAATCACTATCAGATATTCTATTTCTTGATAAAGTTACTTGTCCTACAATTTATTGATATCTTCTTCAAGGAGCCGGTTCTATTCCTGTTCTTCTTCTGCTTGCTTTTGTGCTTCTTCTTCCTCTTCTTTTCTCTACCTTTCTTATTCTAATATTTTATTTCCTTCCTCTCTTTTATTTCCTTTCTTCCTCTAATATATTTTGTTCTTGTTCTTCCTTCTACTTCAATTTTTCTTCCTTCTTTCTGTGTTTCCTCTTCTATTTTGTTGCTACAACCACTTCCAAAATGATTGGATCTTCTTTCAATTTGTGGCTTTTTTCTTCCCCCGAACTATGAACAACATTTGTCTTGTGCTTTTCGAACACTTGGTTGCACCTTATAATTGGCCATGCTTCTAGAGTGACTTATTTATGAGGATTAACTTGAGATGTTCCTATGAAACACACTGGTTGGTGGGGCTTTTCTGCATTGTAACAATTCTTTATCCTGTCCTCCTTAGTTCCAGAGAAAGTCCTGCTTGGCCATTGGAAATAAGTATTTGCACAATATTGTTTACAAACACTCCTAATATCGTACATATTGGAGTTCAGGCATCCAAATGCACATTTCTCTATCTCCTTGCCTTCGTCCTTAACAAACTTTAGATTCTTGATCTTGTATAACCTGATTTGCAAAGGAGAATCTGGCCAAGGTGATTTCTTCTTCCTTTGTAAAACTATGAATAAACTTGTGGAAAGATGAGAAACAAGTTCTTGCATGACCAACTTGTCAGTGGAATACCTTAGTAGAAGATGTGGAGGCTTATGTCCACTGAACACTCTAAGGTGAGTGCCATTCCGTGAGGCAAACCAATCCACCACTTTTGATACTGCTTTCATCGCCTCACGGGACATGCACGGTTGGTCTTCCTGAAAGATCAAAATCTATAATGGAATGAGGAAGTGATCAGTCAACTTCTTCGTAAATCCTTTATGATTGAATTCTGAAAGGAGTCTGTAGTAGATGTGCATAATAGGTTACTTGGGTGTCCAACTCCACCTCATGCCAGGTGTTAAGTCCCTATAATACTAGTGATTCCCCCATTACTATTGTCGTTGTATCCCTTATTATTATTGTTGCGTCCCAATTTTCCCCATATTATTATTATTGTGCCCCATAGAATCCCACTATTGTTATTTTTATGCCCTTATATTATTATTGTTAGGTCGGCTTTGGCTATATTGTAACCCCTTAGACTCCTATATATAGAAAGGAGGTTTTGTCATTTGTATCATCCAAGAATTGTTCATTTGTGTAATGTAAAGGAGGTTTCCCAGTCGAAGAGGCTTATTTCTAAGGCATTTATCTATCTTTTCTATCTTTTTGTGAGTTGGTTTCATAACATTTGGTATCAGAGCTTTGGATTCTAGGATTTCGCAGCTCCAAACAAGTCATCGTGGAATTTTCGCTATAATGTTTTCACTACGAAGTTTCAGAAGCTAAAAAGAAAACCCATTTGAGACGGAATCGGTCTGAACCTTAGGCATGAATTTCAGATCTCGTCTAACTATATTTTTGGAGATTAATCTGAGGAAGTTAGGGTTCTTGCAGACTCCCGAATTACATTCCAAACACGTGATCTTGGGAAAATCATCATAACTTTCACTATGAGCATCAAATTGAATTTTCGTAAGAAGTTGTAGAAAGAGGACAGACTATAGTTTTTTGGGTATCATTTTCAGAACCTAATATTGAAATAGTGACCTGTGGCACATCATACAAGTTCGCTCTACTGAACCAGTATATACTCAGGTCATCGTGGGCGATTTGGCATAATGCTTCATTGGAGGATCCAATATTGATCAGACTTGTGGGGTTACAAATATTACTCAAAGGGTTACTGCAAGAAGACATTTCAGACCTTGGAGATCCAAAATTACAGAGTTACATCAAATTCAATATCGAGATCCTACAAAGTGAAAAAAGGTGTGTAGATTTTTTTTTATTTTTTGCATAAGCTTGGTTTAAAAAAATAGTTTCAAGAAATTCAAAGGGAATAATGAAGAATTATTAGCAGTAATTGATGCCTAAAGAAATAAAATGGAAACACCTAGTAATAAACCTGAAAGCTCTAGCATGACTCATGAAGAAAAGAAAGAAATGCGACATGATATATCAAAATTACAAGACCAAGTGCAACAAATTTCACTCACACAAAAAGTAACAGAAGCTAAGATGGATGGTTTAAAGAAAGATGTAGAAGTTAAGATGTATGGCATTGAAGCTAAGATTGATGGTTTAAAAAAAGGCGTAGAAGCTAAGATGACTGATGTGGAAGCTAAGATGGACAACTTGGAATCTAAGAGGGATGGCATGTAAGCTAAGATGGACGACGTGGAATCTAAGAGGGATGGCATGGAAGCTAAGATGGATGATTTAAAGAAAGGCATGGAAGATTTGAAGACAGATTTGACCAAGTTTCTACAAGAAATTCTTACTAATGGAGAAAGGGTAGTAAAGGAAACTCATGATGAGAACAAAATAAATGTTAATGATTTCATATACTCTATCGTTGGACCAAAGAACCACCATGTTCCAAAGATCAATATGAGGAAGTTTGATGGCAAGGATTCTGGAACATGGATACTACAGATGGAACAATTTTTCGATCTCCGTAATGTGAAAAACACACAAAAGGTATGCATTGCAACTTTATATTTGGAGCCAAATCAGTTTGTAAGGTATCGATGGCTTTGCTCTCATAAACAAATTGTCACTTGGGCTAATTTTACGGATGAAATGATAGCACATTTTGAGGATACAAAAAGCAACATTCTTTTTAGCCAATTAATAAATCTCAAACAAAAGCGTTCATTGATGGATCACATTGAGGACTTCCAAAAATTGAATATAAGGGTAAAATATATTCCAAAGGAGCATAGGATTGATGTGTTCATAGGGACTTTAAAGGATAACATCCAACATGAGGTTCGCTTTTAGGAACCAGATTCATTGGAGAAGGCATTCAGGTTTGCAATAAAAATGGAAAGAAAAATTATGGCAACAAGGAAGCCTACCACTCACAATCATAAAGATGGAAGTGTTTCTGCCCCTATCCATCCTCAACCTACAAGGTTGACATCACAATAATTGGAAGAAAAAAAGAGAAAAAGGGCTTTGTTACAGTTGTGATAGCAAATACACTAAAGTTCATAAGTGTGTTGAGAATAAATTATTTTACATAGATTGTGAAGAGGAGGAAGAAAAGGAACAAGAAACATCAAAAGAAGAGGATATACACCAGGAACAAACCCTAGAAAAAAAAGAAATGAATCCGGCCATATCTTGTAATGCATTGGTTGGAATTACCACTCCTAAAACTATCAAGATAGAAGGGCATATCAAGAAGAAAAAGGTAATAGCGTTGATTGATTCAGGAAGTACCCATAATTTTATTCATTGTAAGATAGCCAAGGAATTGAATTGCTTCGTATATCCAGCACCAGAGTGTCAAGTGATGGTTGCAAGTGGAGGAACCATAAATTTCTTAGGAAAGTGCCATAATATCAAGCTATCCATGGGAGAATATGTATTGAATACCCAATGCTTTCCATTCCAATGAGTGGTGCTGATGTTGTATTAGGAGTCCAATGGCTACAATCCTTGGCTACAATAGCTTTTAATTTTCAATAACTTTTCATGAAATTCTCTACAGAAGGAAAGGAAGTTGAATTAAGGGGTATCGCAAGGAAACCGGGAAAGATAATCATCTCTAACGGAATGAAAAATCTTCTAAAGGAAGAACAACGAGGCATAATTGCACAATTATGTTCACTAGAGGTTCCCACATCGAAATCATCCATTTCTCCAGATCTCCAAAAGGTCTTGGACAATCATTCCAAGGTATTTGAGACTCCCAAAGGCCTCCCATCTATTCATGATCATGATCCTGCTATTAATTTGATTCCAGGAAGTGTTCCTCCAAACATCAGGGTTTACAGATATCCCCATGTACAAAATAGTGAAAATGAATGTATGGTTGCAGAAATGCTAGAGGCTAGTATAATTCAACCTAGTCAAAGTTGTTTCTTTGCTCCAATAGTATTGGTTCACAAGAAGGATGGATCATGGTGCATGTGTCTAGATTATAGGGAGCTCAACAATCTCACTATTAAAGATAAATTTCCCATTCCTATGATTGATGAATGATTGGACTAATTGCATGGATCAATTTACTTCAACAAGTTGGATATTCGTTCAAGATATCAACAAATTAGAATGAAGACTGAAGACATTCCAAAAACAACATTTAGAACTCATGAGGGTCATTATGAATTTTTGGTCATATGCCTTTTAGGCTTACCAATGCATCTTCTACATTACAAGGTTTGATGAATTCCATTTTCAAACCCTTCCTTAGAAAATTTGTGTTAGTATTTTTTGATGATATACTAATCTACAACAAGTCTTGGAAGGATCATGTCCAGCATGTTGACATGGTGCTCAAACTATTGGAGGACAAACAATTATATGCAAAAAACTCCAAATGTTTCTTTAGAGTACAAGAGGTGGAATATCTGGGTCATATTGTATCTCATGAAGGTGTTA
>APFE030080417.1:0-50421 GCA_000404065.3 Pinus taeda
TGATTCCCCCCCCCCCCCTCTCAGTATTATTTCCAACAAGATCTTGTTAGTTTCTAATGCTGAAGAAAGCCCATTTTGAGTGAGAATTCCTATAGGGATAACCTCTCATGGAGAGACAAGCCACTCTTGTTGAGGGAATATGACCTTGTTATGACAAAGAAAATTCCATGTACATCATTATCATTTCCAACATTATATGAAGCGGCCTCCGCCATCTTGACACCAGGCCCAAAGACGTATCCCACACTGGGTGAACTTCGTTATGAAATGTGTCGTGTTCATGATTTGTTGATCATTGTCATGTTTCCTCTTGTTTAAGCATGCACGTGTATTCTTTTATGCTCTTTTAAATGCAATTCTAGTAACATCACAAAAGTAAAAGGTATTGGATACTTTTGGTAGTGGAAGGATCCCGAATTAAGTTTGGTATCAGAGTGGTCTTCTCGCTAATGTGAATTGCAAGTGTGAACGATTAAACGTGCAACAATGGAGGATGACAAAGAAATGTACGAGGCCTTCCTAAGGATGTGAAAAATGGTGGACATAATGTATGAAGTTTATGAGAATAGAATAAAGAAACGGGAGAAAGAAAGAGCATTAGATGATGCTCCATCTACCCCCTCAAGTGAACATGCATCTTCTTCATCGTATTCTCATCATTTGAAAGAGGATATCAACCAGAGCCTTCAAGCAAAGAATGTTGAATTGAAGAGGCTTCTATGAGAAGAGAAAGAGGAGAAGCAGAGAATGTTGAATTGAAGAAGCTTCTATGAGAACAGAAAGAGGAGAAACAGAGATTGTAGCTTCAGTTGCAAGCCACAATAAAAGCCTTGGAAAAGTTGAAGAGAAATGAAGGCTTAGAGAAGCCCTCATCACCTGTTTCAGAATCAACAGTTGAGGTAAACAATGTTGATTGTTCTTTAGTTTCATCTTCACATGATGTAATTTATGTTGGAAATGTGGAGGTACTGATTACAGGAACTGGCATAAGACTCCTTACCAAGATGGGGTACAAAGGAGGAGGACTTAATGTTAATGGCCAAGGCATGACTCAACCATTGGAGGTCGTGCAAAGACCTCAATGCACAGGTTTAGGATACATCAAAGGGGAGAGCTCAAAGGTGTCTGCAATTTCCAAGACATTGTTGAAATCATCGATAAAAGAGAATAATGGGAACACATCACCGTCATCCCATGGCAGTGCACATTGAAGAGGAAGAGCTGAGGCAAGCTCTCATCGTAAGAATTGCACCAGAGACAACAAAGAGAGGTATAACAAGTCTCAATATTCTAGAGTTCATTTTGATTACCAATATTTTGTTAATGATGATCATAAATCATGGCATCGAAAAACATGTAGTTTTTGTGGTTTACATAACCATGTGATTGTTGAGTGCTGAAGAGAATGGCAACAAGAAAGAGGATGAAGCGTGAAAGGCCTTATCCACAACATGGAAAGAAACAGATTAAGCAGGTCTGGAGGAAGAAAATTTCTTGTAGTCATTGCAACAGATGTGGTTATCAAAGAGCCACATGTTAGAGGCTCCATCCAGAGAAACGTCTTAAGGACAAAGTGCTTGTGCATGAACCTATTGAAAAAGTTGTTCGACAAGCGAATCCGCCACAGGGAAATGACCCATTCACTTTGATAAGTGAGAGATGGTTTTTCTAGATGTGTTAGCTTGTCATGGTTGTACTTCTATAAATCATATGTTGCGACTTAAAATGTAAAAGTGATGATCTGTTTTCCATCACTTGTTGAAGCAACAATGATGTTTTGGCCTTGTATTGATGGGTATTGTCTCAATTTTGATGTAAACTTAACCACAGAGTATGTTTTATAAACTCATGGCAAGTATGGGATGCTTGGGTCATTTATTACTCATGTAATAGAGCATGTAATTTGCAAAAATTGTCCTACAGGTTTGGAAAGGATGCAGTTGTTGGCTCATTTCTTATGCCTCCGAAGAACAAATGTGAAGAAGGAAGGGTGACCTGTCAGGATACTTGTGGTGCATAGAATGTACACATAAGTTGCATATTATGTTCATGCTTTTGGTGAACCAAAAACTCCTTAGTGGAGAGGAATGATCCAGGTGGATCTAAAGACACCCAGAGGTCAAAGAAGACTCAGAGTATGTCAAAATTAAAAGTGGTCATATTTCTCTCGATCCAGGACTAGATTGAAGTGTTTTTCACTCTGATTGCAACGGTGCGAACGTCACTCTAATCTGAGTTCGTATGGAGGAGTTAGAGTTGGTCAAAGTTCAGGTCAAAGTGGATAAGTGGCAAGTTTAAGAAGGCAACTATTTGGACAAAACCAACGCTTAGAATTTGGCCACCGGACAATCGAATTTGTGGGATGGTTAATTTGTCTAAGAACCCCTTAAATCGGCAAAGTCAAAACCGTATTGTTATTTAAATAAAAATTAAAAATATATTTAAAGGGGTAATGGGTTGTCACCCCGACATAACCATATTCATTATATATTATTCCGAAGTTAAATAATAAATACAAAAGGTTGGGGGCGGGCCACCCCGGTGGACCCGCCAACCCCCGATCACCATTTATATGTTGTGTTTATATATTATATATTATAATATATATATGATATATATGATATATATATATTATATATATATATATATATATAATATATATATATATAGATATATATTTGTTGCAAACCGTCGAAGATTCCGCACAAACCAATGTACAATTCTTTGTTGATTTAATCAAAAACCAAACATCGAGTTGGGGAGGCGAGGGATTCGAACCCTGACCTCTGCCGACATAGTCGGCTCTGCCACCAACAAGCCATGGCTCGTTCCTTGGGGGCTCCGCTGAGTCCCAAACATTTAAACCTTCTTCAATCATTTGCACGGGGAAGGCAGCGATGGAACAAAGAACCGACGGAACTTAGAGTGGACAAATAACAACAAAATTGTGCACGAAGGCCGAGGCATAACCTTGCCCAGGAGAGGGAGTGAAACCTTGACGCAGGAGGATGAAGATTCTTGAAAGATTCTATGGGAGGTAAAATTTCACTTTATTAGAATGATGTCAAGTTTATAGTCAAAATTTCATGAAATTTCATAGGGAACCCGATGGTGAAGTCAAATTTACCATCTGAGCAGTGGATTTGCAAACACTCCGCAACGTGGAATCTTTGAAGAATATCAAGGAATCTAAAAGATTCACTTGGAGGCCGAAATTCGCCACAGTCAAAATGCAACCAACTTTATATTCAAAAATCTCAAAATTCCACAAGGATCACAATGGTGAGATCAAACTTTTCATTTGAAGAGAAGATATCAAGTCAACCCATGGAGAAAAATATTTGGAGAATCATGGGGAATCTAAAAGTTTCCCAAAGGCCTAGATTTTGACGGTGTCAAAATTTGACGAATGGATAATCGATTTTACAATACTCGATGCTAGAAATTTAGTGGTGCAATCAGTTTTAGCAGCTGATCCTTTCATTTTTTGGCCACATTATGTGAGATGCCATTAGCATTTCAAGCTATGTATTGTTGTTGAGATCCCTATGTAACTATGTTGAGGGGATACTCGTAGCCACATTATGTGAGATCTTGTTAGTTTTTCATGCTGAAGGAAGCCCATTTTGAGTGAGAATTCATGTAGGGAGAACCTCTCATGGAGAGACAAGCCACTTTTGTTAAGGGCATATGACCTTGTTATGACAAAAAATAGTCCATATACATCATCATCATTTCCAGCATTATATGAAGCGACCTCCACCATCTTGACACAAGGCCTAGAGACGTAGCCCACATTGGGTGAACTTCATTATCAAATGTGGTGTGTTCATGATGTGTTGATCGTTGTCATGTTTCCTCTTGTTTAAGCATGTGCATGTGTTCTTTTAAATGCAATTATGATAACATCACAGAAGTAAAAGGTCTTGGATAATTCCGATAGCTGAAGGATCTCGGATCACCCCTATCAGAGAGTCTATTATCTCTAGTTTTTTTCTCCTTTATGTATTTTATCCTTTACACCTTTTATGTTTGGGGTAATGGGAGGGTTCTGTGTTGATGCTTTGATGATTGGCTAGTGGTCGTGGGCTCTACCACTAGAGTATATATGTAGTATTCCTACAAACATAAATTTCTTTCCTTGTCGTTTATTTTTCTATTGTTGCATTTCACAGTGGCGCCTAGTTTTTAGCTCTTGGGGGTGAAGAAAATTGACAATATAATTCTCTTGATGATTAATTGTGCTACAAATTTCTTACATATTAGTGATCTTCCAGTTTTCAAATCGAACTACTGCTTTAATGACTCATTAATGTTTTACTTACTGTCATTTGCTCTTATATCAAGGATTGGTGAGCCATTATGCATTTTTTTCGATGGATTTATATCCCATTTTGGCTCTAATGCATATGTTGCATTCAATTGCTAGACTTTCCTTAAGGTTGATTTCCATTGGTCATCGTTGGTATTGATTATGGGTGGTTTATTTCTCTTTGCGACTATTGGTTGTGCATGCAGTGAATGTGGTCAATCCTCCTTGAATGTGTCTAATATCTTCTGACAAGGCAATATCATCCATGCCCCATGATTGTTTTATTGTAATTAACGTTTTATGATCATTTCATCCTTATTGATTTTTGGTTGCTTATAGGAGTATTTTTGCATAATTTGCACATTGGCATCTTGGGGTGCATTAAGGTGGTCTCTAATATTTTGGTGCCATATTTATTGGTATTTAAGTCTGTATGGTTCTTGTATTTACCTCCTTGAATTTATAATATTCCTAGATGTCTCCTAATACTCATTGTTTCTCGCATCTTTTTAGTGATTCTCTGATTTTTGTGGCTTTATCGATTGGGAATTTGTCATGTCTTTTTTTCTTTTGCTATGGAATATGACATGTTTTCTTAGAGGTTTTCTTTTTGTCGTTTCTGCCTCTCAAGCCATCAATTTACATGGCCATTATACTTGGTCTGGTTAGTTGGGGTTCCTTAGCCTGGTTGTGGTTTTATTCCACTCAATAAATTGTCAGTTGGTGGATATAGCGTGGTAGATCATTGTGTTATTCTACATGCATTTTCATATGGGGACAGTTAGGGGTCATACGATATTCCATTTGGCCCTTTCACACACAATTCTCCACTCAAGGTGATTGGGGCTCTCATCCATGCTATGGTGGAGGAGGAAAAGAGTTGTGCACAAAAACATGAGGTTAATTTGCATGAAGGTCCATCTGGTGTACAAGTTCTGCACAAAATCCCTATTGATGAGGTTGTCGTGACTATCAAAGAGGATTTCAATTCTAATAGAGCTAGTGTTGGAGGTTCTAAAAAGTATATGGGTCGACGGTCAGAGCCTTTGTGTCCTACGATGGAGATTAAAACATTATATTTGGGACAAGTTGTCACTCTTGATAAGGTATCAAGTTTGAAGCAAAGAACATTGGTCGGTCGTTGGGAGTTCGGTAGTATGGATGTTTTTCAAATATGGACTTGGGTTGGTAAACATTAGTCCTCTATTATATCATATAAACCTAGGATTTGTATTTTGATGCATGGCTGGTATAGCTTCCATTTCCTTCATCCTGAGGAAGTGGATCTAATTCTGGGGTGTCCATGGGTTCATGGTCATAGTTTCGTTTCCCTTAAGTGGTGATTCTTGTGCTTTAATTTTCTCCAGGAGGTTCCAAGACATCGACAGGTCTGGGAAAAGCTTCTCAATTTTCCATTGTATCTATGGACTCAAGTGACCCTAACAACTATTAGAGATTCTATTAGGAAGTTTATCTTTGTTAATGATCGTAGTTTGCTTGGGTTGGATTTTCTAATGGCATGGATTCTGGTTGAGGCCAATTATTTCGAGGCTTTGCCGCTGGTGTGAGAGGCTTTATCTCACTCACAATAGATTGATTACTGGTAGGTTCCTTTTAGATGCATTGGTTTCCATGAGATAGGACATTTAATTTCCCATTGTTCACGGCGTCATGGCGTGATTTGAAGGAAAATTTTTAAATTGGGAAGCTTCCAACAACTGGACAGTCTTTTTCCGGAAAAGAAAATTCATAATTTCATAAAAGAAATTACATGTTGTAGATGCCCGAAGGCATATGTTGTATGTGGCATACGTCCACCATCAGTGTCTAGTTGCAGAAAATGAAAACCCATAGGGTGTACAATATTGGTGCAGAGACCATCAAAAATGAGATAGTATCGCCCTTACATAGATAGTTCTAATTACTAGCATAATAATTTAATATATACAATGCATATACAAAAGTTCAAAATCATCAAAAAAGCTGATAAGGATAGAGGTTGATGCCTCACTGGAGTGCCTCATCAATATAAGGCCTATGAATTTTTATTTTTTTGTAAATTAGTCAAATTCTATTATGGTACAAAACTTCAAAAACTTACAACGAGGCGCACCTCAGGTATCACCATCCTACAGAGATGGATTTTGCAACATTGATGTCCTTATCCAGCCAGGCATTTGTCCTACCCCAGTATTGGGAGACTTGCCTGCTGTTACAAAACTCTGACAGTGAAAATAAACCTTGAAACCCATACATATTCTGAAATACAGACTTTTTAACCAGACCCCAAGACCCCATGACTGACTCAAAAAGCATATTCCCTGACTCTATATTCCGCCATTGACACCGCAAACAGAAGCATATCATAAGAACTATGGTTGTTCTGCCGAGGATTGGGCAGAGCAGCAACCTTACATATAGAGAGAGCACTGAAAAAGACGCAGATCATGAACCAACAGATGAACAAAAGACATTGCCATTCCCTTCGCCCGGTAGCCCTGAGAACTGGCTCAATCGTCCACGGAGGTGGATGGCACCTCTTCCACCACTCTGCAAGCATACAGGTCCGGCTCGCTTGAGTCCGTGTGAGGCGCATCGTCTTCTGCTGGAGCGGTTGGACCTACCACAGCTCCCGCTGATGCCTCTGCCAAGTTGCGCTGACCCTGATCTAGAGCTGGAGGATGAATTGCCGGACAGACCCTCTGTGCAGGAGACAGGGTTGTTTGATCCAGGACTGGGGCCGGAGGCCTGTGTTCCTCTGCCGCTAGCAAACGAACCTCTTGCTCGCATTTCTCAATTTTAACAGACACATAGTAAGTGTCAGAGTCCAGAAGGCAGGGGAAGCTGAATCGAGATGTAGGATGGAAGCTGTGATTACATACCGGGGCTTGAGCTTGCCCTTGTCTTCTGCCGCGTCTGCGACGAGCACTGTTGGCATAACTCGACAACGAATCAGAGGAGTGAGGGAGGGGGGCTCGTCCTCTTGCCCCTCCCCGAGACCCGCCACGATGGAAACTGCCGCGAAGCCTCTCCCGAGGCATTGCAGACCAGGGTGGACGCGAAGGAGGCTAGAGTAGTATGGAATTGACTGAGTATTATGCAGTAGGTTAACAAGAGGCGCAGAGGCACAGAAAGGCCAAAGAGCTACAGGAGGAACAGGTAATTGCAGGGGAAAATCACCTCGACAGACCTGGGCAGACTGGCTAGCAGACCAAGGAATGATAGCAGGCCAACAGCAGCTGAAGACTAGCGCGGAAATTAGGGAGGGAAATGCCGGGAGCCGGCTTGTCTCTTTGTCGTGCCTGCCTCTCTGAACCTGCCACAACACAGAAGACCAGAGCCAAATGTGAACCATAACAATCAGCAAACCATACATTACCGTTCATGTGCCTCTGTCATTATATTGAGATGTCCTGCAGCTTGCCATGTGCGACCCAAAGGCATTCATTAGCTTCCCGGAGGGTGGAGTTGCAGACCACGCGCGAGGAGGGATGATCGAAGTGGCTCGAATGCTGTGAACGAAGCATCTGGAGGGATAGTTATGGCAGGGCGTTAATGGCCGTGTACAGGTGGCGGGCCTGGGCCGCCACTTGCCCAATGGGAAGCCCGCCCCCGTGCATCTATCACATACTCGCACCCGCATCCGCGGGGTGAAGATCCTGGAGCACCAACGTATGGCAATCCTTTTGAAGTTTTGTATCCTTTGCGTCATGGAGAGAACCTGCGTAGTGAGGACCCTGCTGATTCACCCCTTGGTTTGCAAGTCTATCTGCTACTTTGTTGGCAGTGTGCCTAACATGCTTGAAGATGATACTATTAGGGCGTCGTAGCCTGTCTTCCAAAGCTTCTAATCTACTGAGGAGTCTCCAGCTGGAGGAAATTTTTGCTGCTGAGGACCCTGCTTGGATTCTGACAGCTGCATTGATAAGTATTAGGGAATCTCCTTCTACTTCCACAGATAGAAGTTGTGTTGATTAGCCACACAGATTCCTTTCCACATTCCTTCCAACTCTGCCATGTTGCTGGTATTTGTTCCAGTTGAACCATAATAGATGTATTCTACTGATCCTTCTTCGTTTCTGATGACTCCTCCATATCCTGATGGACCCGGGTTCCCCTTAGCAGCCCCATCAAAATTAAGTTTAAAAGAAGCTCCTGCAGGGGGGGACCATTGGGAGGGGGATGTGATTTTGGAAGGATTGCTGTGAGCATCCACCTGGGAATAGGAGATATTGAGATTCCAGGAATTCCAGATGTTTTTTTCCTGAGGTGAAGTAGGCCAGTCATTTTCTGTCCAAGCTTTGAGTGCTAGCGTTTCTTGTAGATTATACTTCAGGAGTAGCCAGAGGATTTCTGTGGATGTGCTCTTGTTGTTGAAGACTCGATTATTTCTTTCCTTCCATAATGCCCAGTATAGAAAGCTTGGAATGAGATTCCATAGTGAGTTAAAAATTGGGCTTTGATAGGGTTGCTTGGGCCAAGTTCTGAGAATGCTTGCTATGTCCCCTTGCCTTTCCCTTCTACCATTATTGCAATGATCGACTCTATTCCATATCTGAGCCGCGAGAGGGCATGTCTCCATGAGATGAGCGATGGTTTCCTCCTGAGCGGTGCAATTGGGGCAACATGAGGGGCCTATAAAGCCTCTTCTTTGAAGATTATCCCATGTGAGAATGCGTCGTTTGCTTAGTAGCCAAAGGAAGGTGGATATCTTGGGCCACAATCTTGGCTGCCATATATGAGTCCATAATTGATCCTTTTCATTGGTGCTTTGGTCATAGCGTATAGTATAGGCCTCCTTGGTGGTTAAGATTCCTCTAGAGGTGTGGCCCCATCTCAGTTTGTCCTGTTGGGAAGAGGGAATAATTTTCCTTTGAAGAAGCTCCTGGTCTATGTCAGCATATGTTTCTTCTTGCCAGTCTGTCTGCCAGGATCTAGATGGTTTCCAAGTACGGAAATCTTGAGGTTCTTGTTGCTACCAAAACTGAGAGACTTTAGTTGTATTGTAGTGTTGCATATGGTGCTGCCAGCGTGGTTTGTGGAAGAGCGTGGCAAGTTTTGGCAGTTGCTGCCATGAATCCTCCCAAAACCGTGCCGATGTCCCTGAGTGGATCTCCCAAAAACTGTATGCCTGTATGAAGGCGCAATGAATTTTAGCCGAGTTCCAGATCATGGATCCTGTAATGCTTGAACTAATTCTGATGAGCTCGTTCCACTGACTTCCAGGTGCGTATTTAGCCTGCCACAACTTTGCCCAGGGGATGTGCGGCTTTACTAGCCAGTTCCACCAAATTTTTGCTCCCATTGTGTTGTTGCTTTGGAGCGGATCCCTTAGTCCTAATCCTCCATTGGCTTTAGATTAGCATACTTCCATCCATTTGACAAGGGCCCATTTTCTGTTGAGTCCATTCGAGCCCCAGATAAAGCCCCGTTGGAGGTTACAGATAGCCTTGAGCACCCATTTTGGTGCTGCTAGAAGAGAAAAAAGATACAGGGGCATTGCTTGGAGGACTGATTTGATCAAAGTAAGTCTACTAGCTATGTTGAGCGATCGGTAGGTCCAAGAAGAGAGTCTTGCTTCCAATTTATCTAGAAGCGTGCGCCAGGAGGCATGCTTGAGGGCCAAGGCCATGAGAGGAGCCCCCAAATACTTGGATGGCAAAGCAGCAATGGAGAAGCCCACAATTCGAGCTATATTACGCGGAGTGGAGACAGGGGTGTTGAAGAAGAAAAGTTGAGATTTGGAGGCATTGATCGAGGTTCCAGAGGCTTCAGAGAAAAGAGAGAGCAAAGATTTGAAGGCTTTAACTTCTTGGGAAGAGGGATGACCAAAAAGCATCGTATCGTCCACAAATTGCTGATGAGATAGTGGATTAAAACCATGAAGAGCTAAGCCTTTGACTGCTTTGGAGGAAACAGCGTAATGGAGGAGGCGACTGAGCCCTTCCGCCATAAGAATGAAAATGAACGGGGAGAGAGGATCCCCTTGGCATATGCCTCGCGATGAACGGAAGGGAAAGGACGGGGAGCCATTGAGGAGGACTGAAAAGCATGGGGAGGATATGAGGTTCATAATCCAGCGTGTCCAGGTTGCACTGAATCCGAAGGCTAGCAACATCTGCTGGATATATTCCCAACTGAGTTTTTCAAAGGCTTTAGATAGATCGAGCTTCATTATCATGCCCGGTTTTTTGAGAATTTTTAGCGAGTGGATTACTTCATTGGATAAGATGATGCCATCCATAATCTGACGACCCTCGACATAACCTGTTTGTTCCGGAAGAATAAGCAGAGGTAGGAGGGGTTTGAGTCGATTGGCCACAACCTTGGAAATGAGCTTGTAGATAACATTACAGAGGGCAATTGGCTGGAATTTATCAGGCGTATTGGCTTCTTCGCCTTTGGGGACAAGAGCAATGAATGTGGAGTTGAGGGAGGGAAGGACCCAATGCATGGAGCGGGATTCTTCCACCAAGTCCCATACTTCAGCGCTGATCAGATCCCAAAATTCATGAAAGAAATTAGCAGTAAAACCATCGGGCCCAGGTGCCTTACCATCTTTGAGTTGCGCCATGGCTTCTTCGACCTCCTGCATAGTGACTTGTTTCAGGAGATTTTGATTTTGATCGTCAGTGATTATTTTTGGAACATGCTGAGTGACCGCTTTGATGGCAGCTTCACGGCTTCCTGGTTGTTCTTCGAGTGCCTCCTGGAAGTGATCTCTGAATGCCTTCTCAATATCTTCATGCTTTTCTATTCTGTCCCCCTGACTTTTGTTGATGAAGGCTATGTTATTATGCATTCGGCGTTGGATGGTGGATCAGTGAAAGAATTTTGTATTCTTTTCGCCCTCTTTTAGCCATCTGATACATGATTTTTGCTTCCACAGGATTTCCTCCTGTAGCCTTCGGGCTTCTAGCTCCATCCAGAGGGAGTGCTCTTTGTTGGCTAGTTCTTCTGTCCTTCCTTCTGTGATGATGGTTTGCTGAAGATCACACATGTTCTGCTCCAGATTTTTCCTTGCATCCAGGATGTTGCCAAATTTTGATTTATTCCAGGCCTTGATTGTTTGCTTAAGGTGTCTGAGCTTCTGTTGAAATTGGTACATTTTTTCTCCTGTTGGAGGAGTGAAGGACTTCCAAACATCTTGCACCATTCCTTTGAATTCCAGGTTAGTGAACCAGAAGGACTCAAAACGAAAGGGGTGATTGGAATGTTTACCTGGACTTGTCCATTGGAGCATAATGGGCTAGTGATCTGAGCCTCCTTGGGGCAGGATGGAAGCGTGAAGCGCTCAGCCCAAATGAATGGCGTTGTCTGAAATGAGGAAGCGATCTAACCTGGACGCGATGTGGTGAGGTCCCCTCCGTTTGTTTGTCCAGGTGAACAATCCATTTGAAGTCTGTAGGTCTATGAGCTGGTTGATTTGTATGAATTCTTTGAGGCCTGTGCTATCCTCTTCGAGTTTCATCCGTCCTCCTTTTTTTTCCTTTAGACTGGTGATGATATTATAGTCGCCCCCACTTATCCAGAGAGGGTGTTGTCTAGTGGAATTGAGTGTTGTGAGAGCTTCTAGCACTTCTAATTTTTGATGCAAGTCCTGCAGGAAGTATGTGTTGGTGAGTAGACCATGTATCTCCGTGCCCAGGATATGAAATGAAGCTTGAATAAAGTTGCGCAAAGCATGAAAATATTGTAGAGTGATGGACTGCGGATTCCAGACTATAGCTAGTCCTCCTGAGGCACCTAGCCCATCAACTGAAACAGCTCTACTGCCAGGCCAGGCTTTGCAAAGGATTTTTTCAAGAAGGACATTGGTACTTTTAGTTTCCTGTAGAAAAACAATTGCTGGTTTCTCTAACTGAATCATGGTTTTTAACATTCTGTGTTTTGAGGGGCTGTTGAGCCCTCTCATATTCCATGAGATGAGCTTCATGAGGAACTTTGATGTTTGGGCTTGTAGAACTTTGTCAACTTTGGAAATCGCCCCGATTCCATTAAGATCTCGCCCAGAATAATGGTTCTTTGTAGATCAGTCTTGCGTCCTCTTTTTTTTGTTTCTTTCAGGATTTTATTTCCATCCCACGGACTGCCGGCTTGTATGCCCAGACATTTACTACGTTGTGATTTGATGAGAACCCCTTCCAGTCTGTCTATTTCCCAGGGAGGGATGGAGTTGTATTCTTTCTGCTTACATGCTGCTTCAAGCGTGAGGATATCCAGCCCATCTAGACTCACAGTCTATGGATCTTCCTCCATATTGGTAGGGGTGTTCTGAGGATCATCTGAGCTACCTTTTTGCAAACTTAAAGCTAAGGCCGCATCCAGGTCCATGTCTGAGGGCTGAGGGCCCACGGCTGACTCCGAGATTGTCTCTCCCAAGGATGGAGGGAGCTTTGAGGGCGAAGGGGGAGATGGATCCACTTTTGGATTGGGATGATTGGAGGAGGATGGAGGGGCAAGAGTAGACTGAGAGTCTTGCGAGGGCTTATCTGAGGTTTCACGAGGGGTGAGGATTTGGAAACGGTTCTGGGAGTCAGGCTTTTTGGGGCTGGAGGGGGCAGCATGTTGCTTTTTTGCAAGCCTTCGGCGGGAGGTCACTTTTGTGAAACCATCTGAATCTTTAGGAGTTTCATTGACAGCAGCATGGGTCTGGGTATTCAAGGGGAATTCCCTAAAGAGATGGCCATGCTCATGACACTTACAACAACGAAAGGGAATGTGTTCATAGTCTAAAGGTTGAAGCCATTCAAAATCATCGTGGAAGAGACTTACCGAGTTTGCAAGGGTTTTTTTGAGCTGCATCTGGACGCAGATCCGGGCATAGGAGGTGAATCTTCGGTATTTGGTGTCCTCTGCTACTTTGATGAAGGTGCCAATGCTGTAACCAATGTCCTGTAATGTTTCTTCTTTCCAGTATTCTGTGGGCAGGGAATACAAGCGAATCCAGACTGGAGCATGACTGAGATCCTCCGTATCGGGGTTGAATCGTGGCTTCCAGTCACGGAGGAAAAGACCCGAGGAGTTGAAGAAGTATGGGCCTCCTTCGAATACTCTGGTTTTGTCTTCCAAGAAGTGAAAAATAGCTGTTAAGAAGCCTTTGGGTCCTAATAACAGGGAGACTTGTCCTTTGGGCTTCCATTTGGATTCAATCCATCCGTGAAGGGCCTTCTCAGTAGGCCAGAAACCCAGAAACTTGCCAATCAGTGCATGATCTTTCAGATACTGTATTTCGCCATTGATACGATGGCTTGGTAGCTCTACTTCAATTCGTTCTTTAGCTTTTGGAATGCATGTGGTTGACGTCACCTTTGGTTGTGACACACCCAGATCTGTGTCATTTTGGTCATCAGCGCCCGGGATGTCCACGTTGTCATTGTTTTGGTCCTGGCTGCGATCGCGTTCAGAGCTCTGAAATCATGCAGCGGATTTGCCAGAAGAGAACAGGGGAATAGATGACTCTGTGTTGTTCGCCGTCCTTGATGAAGAAGGTGGAGGAGGAACGGACCCCGTCCCTCCCGCCGGACTTGCCATATTTAGTTAGCGACCAGGCTTTTGATGATTAGCGATCCAACAATGCCGTGCAGGGATGAAGTTACCAAGTTGCAGAGATGCAGGTCTGTACATCTGCTGCAGAGGGCAGAGCAGCGGCTGCTAGGGTTTTTTCCAATAGTTAGATGTTACCCATGTCAGAATGTCAAGGCCTATGAAAATATTGATAAGTCCCTGCTGGTGTAAATTCAGCAATCATCCACTCGCCTAGAGGAAGATGCGTCATTTATTTCAATAGCTGGACAGCGTTTCCATTTCTTTCCCTGTAGATGTGAGAAACATATATCTCGTTAAAGAATGTTTTGAAAAAAACAATTTCTTCCAAGATATGTTTCAATGAGTATGCATGATAGATAGTCCTGTTGCTAAACCAATCAATTACAGTCTTTGAATCGCCAAATATTTGCAAAATTCGACAGTTTTTTGTAATGGAAAAAGTATAAAAGGTGTCGCAGAGATATCAACTCGGCATGGTTGTTTGTTCTAGGTCTAAGTCCCATGCTAATCTGAAAGAAATGGGTATCTGATAGCTGAAGAAGTATGCTGCCACCACAGCCATGTTGTTGGGCGGCACCATCAAAATAAGCCCACGGCATATCTTTATTTATCTGCTCCTGTCGAATATTCCTGGGCTTTTTATGACTGATCTCGTTTGGTAGTTTTGTGTATGCTACGCAGATTATGGGGTGAATAAGGTTCCAATTTACTTGTCTGTCCTCAAAAATGATAGTATTCCTTTTGATCCATATATCACATGAAACCAGGAGGGGGAGGTTCCTAGGCTTTTCCGTCGCCACGGTGCTCCACCACTGTTCCCACACAATGCTGATATCTGCCCCCTGCCAATTCACATTTAGATTTAGAGATTGTGTGACCTGTGACCAGATAGTCCTGGTGGTCGGACATGTGAGGAATAGGTGAAGGGTCGATTCTTCATCTTGCAGGCACATCACACATCGGGACGGACCCGAGAAAGCCCTCTTTTTTAAATAAGAACCAGTGGGGACTTTATTCTCCAATGTTCCACATTAACAACTTGGTTCTTGGAGGAGCATTCAGTTTCCATAGAGAGACCCACCAGCTTTCGAGGTGCTCAGGTTTTCTGTCTTCAATGATTTTGTCATAGCCCATCTTCGGCGTATATTGGCCAGATTTTGATAGAGCCCATTTGAGTTCATCCTCCTCTGTCCTTAATCTGACATGCGTCTTAGCAAGGGCCTGAATATATCTCTGCCATACCTCGTTCCACTCAATAGGGATATTCCAGTGTTGTCCATTCAACCAGGCCTGAGAAAATAAGGTAGAATTCTGTTGGTCGCCAATATGTGAAAGATATTTAATTCCTCCGTTATTTAGATGGAGTACCAACCCATCGAGTAATCTATGGGAATTTCCGCAGCCTGGCCATGGGTCAATACCAATGCAGACAGATGCGCCATTGCTAATTTTCCATATCAAACTATCCTTTATAATGGGCATAACATTGAGAATAGCCCTCCATATCCCTGAGATACCTTTTTTGTTCCAATTCGGCCTTCTGATCCAGTCAATGATGGTCAATGGCCAAATATATTTGTGATGTATGACTTCCGCCCATAGACTGTTCTGTTTCAATAGGAGCCATCCTTGTTTAGCAGCCAAGGCTTGTACAAAAGCCGGGAGTGATTTAAGTCCCCACCCTCCCCACTTCTTAGGAGAAGCAATTTTGGTCCATTTAACCCAGGCAAAAGTCTTTCCCTCTTTTTTGCCATTCCAGAGGAATTTACAATAAATTTGTTGTATTCTGTGTAGAATACCCCTAGGTATCCAAGCAAGGGACATCCAATATACCGGGGTGGCTTTGAGGACTGATTTTATAAGGGTAAGTCTGCCCGCTTTAGAGAGGAGCCTGTGATACCAACAGCGAATTCTATTTTCAACCTTGGTAATGAGCCAGGTCTAGTTACAATCTTGTATCCATTTGGTTTTAGCCTGAAGCCTAGGTATTTGATTCCCTCCAACAGGACAGTTTCTTGGAAGGAAAATTTCTGCAAGGCAAGCTGCGATTCCTGTAGGGTACAAGCCGATAGGGCTATGGTGGATTTTCCCCTATTGATTTCCATTCCTGTAGCTCTACAAAAAAGGTTCAGAATCTCATTGAGCAAGGTAGTATCCCGGACACTTCCATTCAAGAATATCAAGATGTCATCAACAAAAAGTATATGAGTTAGATAAAAGTGCTCCATGATTTTTAGCCCACTAATTTCCCCGCTCCTTTTGGCGGATGCTATAAGTCTGCTCAGGCCTTCCATAACTAGCAAGAAGAGGAGAGGGGATAGCGAGCAGCCCTGTCTGATTCCCCTGTCAATATTAAAAATGAAGTGGCCGATCCATCAATCAAAATAGCAAATGAAACAGATGAGATACAACCCATGATCCAGGTTATGAGAGCGGGGGGGAAGCCCAAATGGGTGAGGATCATTTTCAGATAAAGCCAATTTACTTTGTCAAAGGCCTTCGCAAGATCAATTTTGAGGGAAATGCCCTTGAGGTTCTTGAGTTTGATAGAGTGAAGGGCTTCCTGGGCTGTACCAATGGCATCTTGAATGTGGCGGTGATGGAGTAAAGCGAATTGCTCCTGGGAGATGTGAGATGATAGGATGGGCTTGATGCGGTTTGCAATGATTTTAGAAATAATTTTGTAAAGGAAGTTGCATAGAGAGATGGGCCTGAAGTCATTGAATGAAGTTCGGGAGACAGATTTAGGAATCAAGGCAATGTAGGTGAAGTTCATAGGGGGGTGAATATGCCCAGTGATTTTGCTTTCTTCGATGACTGCCAGCAGATCCTCCCCCAACAGTTCCAGAAAAGCCAGATAGAACTCCACAGGCCAGCCGTCCGGTCCCGGACTCTTATCTTTCTTGAACCATTTTAGTGTTCCTCCTAATTCCTCCATGGTGACTGGTTGAATCAACTCCTCCATATCCTCAGGCTCAACAAATCTAGGAAAATGTCCTGCCAGGTTGATAATTTCCGGGAGGTTGATGGAAGTCAGAGCTATAAATTGCCTTTTGAAGTGTGATATACCCAATCTGGAAAATTTCTGGTATGTTGTGGCCCATCCTTCTGGTTCACTAGGCCACTGCCAGATAGTATTAGAGGCCTTTATGCCATTTGCGAGGTTGTGGAAGAACTTAGTATTGCTATCTCCTGCTTGTAACCAAATTTCTCTGCTTTTTAACCTCCATTGTTCTTCTTTGTCTTGTAGCAGTTTGATTTTTTGTTTCTCCAGGTTGTTCAGAAGTATTTTTGAATCCTCCGATTGGAAGCCAAGCCCCCGTTCATCCATAAACTGAGCAATCTGCAACTCAATATCCGAGAGGTGTTGGTCTTCTCTCAATCTCTTCCTCTTTGCCCAATCCTCAGTCATGATCCTGAGTGTTTTGAATCTTTCGCAGAAATCAACTGCCTTCCTCTGTGCCCTCAGCGGGGGTTGAGATCTCCAGAATCCCGAAACAAGGTTGATGAAGTCTGGATCTTGTAGATGTCCAGAGAAGAATTTGAAGGGGGCGCGGGGCTTCTTAGTTGGTCCACTGACTTGGAGAAATATGGGTTGGTGATCGGATAAGCCTCCAATTCCTACCCATTGTCTGTACAGGGGTAGTCTATGGATGAGGTCTTCATGGATGAGGAATCTGTCCAATCTCCATCCCAAAGCAACTTCCCCCGTTCTTCTGTTATGCCAAGTAGGGACCTTTTTGTTCATGGGAACATCAACTAGTTTGTATGAGTCCAATAACATACTCATCTGCTCCAAGATTGGGTCAAGTTGTGCATGGTGGCCCCAGGATTCCTCCAAGCCCAAGGAGAAATTTAGATCTCCTCCAATAATGGTTGAATTTGTGACAAGATTATTTTCCAATAGATTGAGCCAAAAAGCCATTCTATTCTGATTTGGGGCATAAATGTTGATGACTTTTAATGTGATCCTGAGTTCCCCGATGAAGATGTCCATTCCAATGAATCCCCAACCTCCCCAGGATGAAAATATCTTGACAGTCCTGGGGTTTATGCCAATAGCAAGGCCACCGGATTTGCCGTTAGCATCCAAACCTTGAAATATCCAACCCGGCAAGATGGTTTGAAGAGTTCTCACAGAGATGTCCGAAGAGCAAAGTGTCTCCTGTAGAAAGAGAATGTCACATCTGGCTTCCTGTGCCAACCTTTTGAGAGCCAAATGCTTTTTGGGGTTGGCTAATCCCCTGCAATTATAGGAGAGCCAAATCATGGGGAACCAAGGGCTAAGGGCTCAATTGCTCTAAGCGCCCTCTCAATGGTGCATTGTCGGCCCCTAGCCACATCTGCCACAATAGACTGAATGGCAGAATTTATTTTGGATGGACAGCCCCTAGAAGATTTATGCTTTCATCCAGGGGAGAGTCCCAGACCCAATACGTTAGGACAGACACGAGGTCGAAGATGGTATGGATGCGAACCCGAGCCAGTATGGGAGGTAGATAGCGCAGGGGAGAGGATATCATCCTGAGAGAGGAGGGAGTGGTGGAGAAGGTGGGGGGGAGGGGCAATGGAGCATGGAATAGAGGGGATAGGGCCCTATGCAGTGGAGGGAGGATGCAGAGATGTGTGCAATACAGAAAACATAACATCTGAAAAAAGTGCAGAGGTTATGGGACGAGACTCATTACTCGGGGCCGATGATGCTTCCATTGCAGACTTGGAGTGGGTACAACGTGAGGTGGACGCAGCTTTCCACTGACTAGTTGTCTTCTCTGTAGTGGAATTCCCCGCCACCGAGGGGATCTCACTCTGGTTCAATTCACCCTCGCCTTGCTTAATGTCGCCTTTGTTCAGCTCCACTGAAGGTTGTTGCTTTGTTCCCCTTGAATTTTCCGATGTCACCCCAGAGAGCAGTGGGCAGTCTTTGTATAAGTGACCCACTTTATGGCACCTTCTACACCTAAAAGGGACACCTTCATAGTCCAGATGCTGTTTGCGCGAAAAGTGTCTTCGGTGTAAAGTAATTTTTTTCTCCGGCCCTACCCTGGTATCAAGATGAACTAATATCCTCGCCATAGTCATAATTCTTGTTTTTTCATAGGATTGGTCGTGTTTAGGATAAGTACCCAATGCATCTCCAATGCGTTTGAACACTTGAGGGGTCCAAAATTGCATAGGCAGTCCTGGCTGTCTGACCCAAATAGGCCCAGCACCAATTTGTTCACGCTCCGGATCAAAGAGGGGATCCCATCGCTTCAGAAGAACCGTAGCTAGCTCGATATGCCAGAATTGAGACAATATCCATTCTGTGTATTCCGCTCTATGAAAATGTAGATCAAACCAACCTCTGGCTAAGACCTTTATAGCCGGCATTTCCTTCAGTGAGGTGCCCCAAATCTCCTCTGTCCATTGCCGCAATCTTTCCACAGAATATGTCCGACCACGGACTCATCCAACCAATACTTTCCTCGCAGTATCAATTGCATCCGCCATTTGAACGTCCTCCCCAAATGTCAGGTTTATATCTAAGTCGATGGCCCGGAGACACCGACCTTTTTTCTGCTTGTCTGAGCGCCTGCCGATAGGGAAGTATTTTAGGAGCTTTCGACAGGGCTCTGAGGTGTTATGCTGGGCATACTTGGCCGAGCGAGCAGATAGAAGCAGAGAGCTGAAGCAGCTCGAGCGAATAGGGGAGAGAGGGTTAAGGTTGCAGGATCCGGGATGAATGGAAGGACGAACAGGGCACAGTATATTGGAGGGTCCAACCAGTGCCAAGGATATGGTGGAGGGGTTTATGGGTTGGGAGGTAAGTGAAGGGGTAGGCAGAGGTTGCTGAGAAGGGTGAGGTAGGGGGGAGTCGAAGGATGGGGAGGTCTGCAAACAAGAGCCTAGCAGATGAAGTGTGGCTGGCGAGAGAGGAGGGAACTCTTAACACCGAAAGGTCCACTATGTTGACAGCCGGATGCTGCTTTTTTCTAGAGCGCGGTGAGTGGTGTGACGAATGTGCAACAACCGGTGAGCTAGGCATGTCTTTACCCCAGGATTCCATAGCCAGCTGATTTTTATATGCCCAGATATCTTGGTCTGGCATGGGGTCCTCCTCGTAGTCCACGAGGTCCTCCTCCACCGTGGCAAACCGACAAACCTGTTCTGACCACCGACCGCGGGGACCGACTACAGGGAAACCGTAATCTCAAATTTAAAAACAATGAAAACCAACAACTGGACAGTCATTATTGGAGGTACAATGTATTTTCCTAGAATAATCACGCGAATTATCCTTCAATTGATTCATGTACAAATTATGAACTTCCTAATTCCCTACCTATATCTTCTCTTGGTGTAAATTTGGATGTCTTTGGTGACTTTTTTGGTATTTCAATTGTGTTGGGGGTGATTGTAAAAATAATTTATGTATCAACCCTAGTATTAGGCAAGGCATTGTTGGTGTCTCATTTCTTTTTACATCTAAACCATTTTTTGCATCAAATGCCCCTTCTTCGCAATTATCCCGAGATTGGCATTCTTCGAAAGTTGATCCCATTTCAAAGAGTCATGTTCATGAATTTTCCTCTCATCCTACATAGGATATCCAATTTGTCTCCTACCGGGGGGAACTGTCACCAACTAACTCCATCAACATTAATCTGGTGATTCTGGAACATTGATCTTGGCTTCTCCCACTAGGCATTAGAGAGATAGAGATAGTACTTTTGGGGAGCGAGTAGTGGCTCTAACACTCCACTATTGGAGCTAGTGTTGTTCATTGTACTTATGTATCTTGGAACTTTTGCTTAATACTTGAAGTCTTTTGAGCAACACATTTTCATGCATGGATTGTGAATGTTTTAAGACTATTCTTGCAATGTTTGTGATTCACATTGGCTTTCACATGAAGTGAAGTAATTGAACTATTTCAGTGACTTTGGTGCTTAATTTGTTGGGAATGTGTTGTAATGATTGTAATGATCGTCGCATCTATGTGAACTATTTTGTTCGATGCTAGACGAGTCTTTCTCATCTGTGTGTGTCTCCATTATATTAGTACTATTACTTCTCTTTTAGAGGCTTACTTCTTCCTCTCTGTAGTGAAAGAACCTTGATACATCTAGAATTGAACAAATTTCCCAAGGCACACTCTCTTGCTCATTCAAAAGCATGTGTGCACTTCTCTCTCATGCTAATTGCTTAAGCCAAGGCAAAGATTTAAGTAAATAGCAGTCGGGTCGTATTTCCTAATGGAACTCCTACACCAAATGGTGTGAGGTCTAATTGGGATCTTATATGGGGGAGATACGCTATATGTTGTCGGTATCCGACACCATCAAGAGGACATAAACGGCATTTATGTTCATTTCCATTTTTAACTTGTGAAGCACACAAGTTAACATGAGAGACGTGCCACATGTCAATCTATCATAACAAGACACATTTTAAATTAAATCACTTATGTCACACAGTTTAAGTTATATGTGAATAATGTATTAATTAAGTAGATTCAAAAGTTGGTTCACACTTCATCTAATGAAACAAATTATTTTCTTCTTCACGAAAACTTCATATTTACTCCATATTCTTCATATTATAGATAAGAGCAAAGATAGAGCAACAAGTTTTTAAGTCCAATCATATTTCCTATGGGGTGGACAACTCTTATGTCATAAGTTTCTTTCCTTGATTAAATGTATATTTTTTGAGGATAGTCAAGTAATTGTTTTGAAAAATCCTCAATGGAGCCAATTATTCCCTTTTCTAGTATAATTTTATGTATGTTGGAATATGGATAACCCAATGTGGTAAATTGGTATTGGTAGTGTGGCATAGTACGATTAATATGATTGAGCAAGTTTTTCATTAGATGTAGATATAAGTTCTTTTATGAAATTGAATCTAGGTGTTATGATTATTGTTCTTCCAATTAAAGTGTGTGTGTTTTGGCAAAGTGAGTGGATTCGAAGGGCTTCCACTTAGTTAAGTTCCCAATAAAACATGAAACACCACTATAACACATTATTATTTCTTTCGTTTTCATTATTTCAACCTCGAATTTTTATGTTGAATTCATAAAGTCCAATTGATCACATTTTCATATCTATCTTATTGAGTTCATCACAAGGGAGAAGGGTTGAATCTTACATATGTTGGTTGATCATTTATGAGGGGCAATAACAAAAACATATCAAAACCTTGCGGGTAATATCAACAACAATAAGTTTAGACCGCTATAGCAACAAACATGAGCTTCAATATTGCCCGCTCAAACAATAGCACAAAAAAATGAAAAAACCCTTTTAACTACCCTATTTACCTCTCTTAACCCAACATGCACCAAACTATTCAAGATATTCACCTCAAAAACTTGTGTTAATTCATACTAGAGAACTACAAAGTTCGACTATTTAGATTCAACTAATACAAAGAACTCAACTTTTAAATGTGTTTCTTTATAGCATTAGATAAGTTATTAAAACAAAAAAATGGCCTCCAAAGATCTACTAGTCCACCAAAGAATTGAAAATTTCAGAACAATTGAATTCCCAATAACTGAAAGATTCATAACCATTGAATTCCATGACCTTCAATTTCATTTAAACCAAATGAGGCAAGCCAATTTTCCTCTAGGTAGGTCTCCACCCTCATAATTAACTTATCAAGAATGATTAAGCTAATCGCTATTTATAGCCATTGTTAGAGAGAACTTTAATACGAAAAAGAAATAGATTAAAACAGTAAATCTTTGTATTAAAAAAGCGTTGCAGGTTCACTTTTCAACATAGAAATAAAAAAGTGTGTGATTATTTAGAGCCAATTGTTTAGGATATATTTAAATAACTACAAAGTTTCCAATTAAAAACATTTGATTTTTCCTTGCATAGCAAAAATGTTGGCTTTGTATATATTCTATTAAACAAACCTAAAATCAAAATTACTATACAAATCATAAGAAAACGTGTAGTTAGTAAAAGCCATGTTCATTGTTAGCTTCAATATGTGCCTATAGAGGTGACTTTATCTCTTGGGCCAAGCATTCCATTTCCACATTTAACAGTTAAACAAACTTTTCTTCATTTCCCTCAATCTAGAGATGACCCAATCAACATCCTTTCCTATGTTGTCAATCATAGACTTCTTACCAAGTTAATAACCAAATGATACATTTTGTTGCACTCTATCTCCAATTTTTCTATCTTTTTTACTACATCACTATTTCAAGAATTTCTGTAAACCCATTATTTCAAATTTCTTGTCAAGATAGCATTCTACTTTTAAAATGAAAGATGGAAGTCTAGTTGCCAGCCAAAAGGCTCTCATGTCTTCAAAAAATTCCAACTTACCAATGCAAATTAAATTTTTGAAGAAGAAAACTTATTAAAACAACGTCTCTGATGTATTGAATCAAAGATGCAAGTTTATCCTTGAGTTTATAGTATTCTAATGCTGAAATAAGTTTTTCTATGATGGATATATTTAATTATCATACAAACATTCGTGTGAAAGATATCTTAAAATGGTAAAATAGCAATTAACCTCATTTTTGTGTTGAAAACACCTTGGGAACCAACAAGGTGCAATTACCATCGTATCTGTAATTTCCCTCATTCTAGAGATGACCCAATCGACATCCTTTCCAGTGTTGTCAATCGTAGACTCCTTACCAAGTTAATAACCAAATGATACATTTTGTTGCACTGTGTCTCCAATTTTTCTATCTTTTTTACTATATCACTATTTCAAGAATTTTTGTAAACCCATTATTTCAAATTTCTTGTCAAGATAGCATTCTACTTTTAAAATGAAAGATGGAAGTCTAGTTGCCAGCCAAAAGGCTCTCATGCCTTTAAAAAATTCCAACTTACCAATGCAAATTAAATTTCTGAAGAAGAAAACTTATTAAAACAACATCTCTGATGTATTGAATCAAAGATGCAAGTTTATCCTTGAGTTTATAGTATTCTAATGCTGAAATAAGTTTTTCTATGATGGATATATTTAATTATCATACAAACATTCGTGTGAAAAATATCTTAAAATGGTAAAATAGCAATTAACCTCATTTTTGTGTTGAAAACACCTTGGGAACCAACAAGGTGCAATTACCATCATATATATAATTTGGGATTTCGTTCCACATTAATATTCCATTTGTTCCTCTTGAAACCAACAATTGGCTTCTCATAGACAAGCAACATTCATTCATTAAACAACATAAATCAACAAAAGATTCCATGGCTTCCAAAAACCATACAGACAGTTGATGACATCAACATGACAATGTGTATGAAGTCTTCTCGATGAGAAAAGAAAGCCTACACTTTCTTCATATGACTAAAAATTATTTTGGATGCCACATATCTGCACAAAAATGAATGGACAATCCTATTGTCACTACACATTACATCTTCATAGCGATATAAGGAAATATCAATTGATAACTTCAACCAAAATTCAAAGAAGAAGCATTTATTCGTTCTGATGATAAGTTATGTTTCCTTATCAAAAGAAACATGCAACAACCCGTACCTTCTTCATATGACTAAGAATTATTGAAGATCTCAAACACTGGCAAAAAAGTGAATAAACATCCTATTGTCGCCACAAATTACATCTTCAGAGTGATGTAAGCAACAAAAAGTGATAACTGGAAGAAGCATTTGTTCCTTCTGATAATAAGTTATACTTGCTTTTCAAAGGACATATGAATTATTGAAGATAATTTTTAAGGTTTGGTTTGACTATTAATTAATATGATGACAGGGAGACGAAGCATTTGAAAGAAATATACCATATGCATTACAAATTAGAACTACTTTCAAACTGCAGAAAAAATGGAGCCTGCAAGTTATATCTCAATCTTATAAGGGTACATATAGGAGTAGTTAATAGATGTGCCAATAAAACTCTTATCACACAGATATGAAGTCTTATCACACAGATATGAATACCTAAGTAAGAGAAAAGGAATAGAAAAATAAAAAAACTTTACACACAAAATGTAGAAATATAGGCTGGCATGCAGCAAGGTAACTATAGAAGCACATTAAAGTTTTAAACATTGTCAACATGAAAGCAAGATCAGGTAAATGATATACTCCCAATTCTATAAAGAAAAAATGGAGGACGGGATGGAAGAAACACACAAAAGCTTACTAGACCAAGAAGATCAAGGAATTATTTGGTGTGTGAATGATCTTCTCCTTAGAATTATGGTATTTACATGTCATGACAAATTTCTTGTCAGTGTCTTCATGTAGAACTGAGATTCTAGTTGACCATGCCTTTCGAGGAACATACTTTCCCTTTGGGTTTTGCGGATAAAGGAGGACAGATGAAGAAACACACAAAATCATACAGGTCATAAGGGTAGACCAAGAAGAACAATTTGGTGACGAAATGCTCCTTTCCTTAGAATTATGCTATGTACGTGCCATGACAAGTTTTCTGTAAGTGAATTGGCATTCTGGTTGACCACACCTTTTAAAAAACATACTTTCCCTTGACAGCAATTGCAATGTTGGTGGCACTGTGTTTGGGCATCCAGGTGGAATGGAGATGAAATTGAACCTGCCTGCCCTTGCTACCAATGTAAAAACGTCGATTGGAAAAAAGGGACCAGTCTCTACATGATGTCCTCTTCGATTGAGACACTTAGCCATGTCAACTTGTAAATCAAGATCAACATAATAGTTGTTTTACCTGTTATAATTTGGACAGCAGAATCTAAATATTCAAGTATTTGAAGATCTCTAATAAAAAAATCCATTGTAACTAAAACATGCCATGACACTTATTAGTCCTCATCGTACACTATAACAGGTACAAAGCACAACCCAAATATACTCTCCATAAATGGCCGCTGGAATCAGATGCTAAACACTGTCTTATTTATTGCTAACCAAATGGAGATGAAATTGAACCTGCCTGCCCTTGCTACCAATGTAAAACTTATATTGAAAAAAAGGGACGAGTCTCTAAATGATGTCCTCTTCGATCGAAACACTTAGCCATGCCAACTTGTAAATCTGGATGATTACTACAAGATCTAAGAAGAAAGAGATCAAGATAACAGTTGTTTTACCTATTACAATTTGGACAGAAGAGTCTAAATATTCAAGTATTTAAAAATGTCTAATAAAAAATCCACTGTAACTAATACATGCCATGACACTTATTAGTCCCCTTTGTATACTATAACAGATACAAAGTACTACCAAATAGATCTAGCATCCGGAAAAGTAACACATGTAACAGATTATTTCACACGGCCTCAAGAGTCACAAGCTCAAAACCATAAGAAAAAGAAGGCATGCCAAAGCAAGCTGCAAACAAGTCTCAGCTTTGGACATAAAATTGTGTTAGTCCATTCATAGACGTAAAAACATGCAAGTATCTTTACCTGAACTTCATTCAACTTAGTTCCTTATGGCCAGAGGTACTGATCACAAAGAGAATTGGTCAGCCTAATTGCTATGCCAGACAAAATTGAAATTTCATAAAATTTCCAAGGCAGAATAAAGATCGTGCAATTAACAACAAAAATAGCCAAACAGTATGAACAGGTAAACAACAATTGCTTAGAGGAGAAGTAATCCGGTAGGAAACCAACACTACTTCGAGGGGAGGGATCAATGGTGCAAGACTAGAAAGGCCTTGCCAAAAAGGGCTTTGAACAAAGACACCCTAGGCATTGACCATGATGGCAGACCTCCCTGAGTGGGGATGAGAACTAGGAGTTGTTGGGGAATGTACAGGTGTGAAAACTGGTGACCCATGCATTGGAACTAACGTACCAGTTGAGGATGATGGAATTTACAGGTGGCACCATAGTTGCACAGTCCTCCTCATTCTGCATGTGTAACAACACAAGTAAAACAAAAGTTAATGTAAAAGAAAGGAAACAATTCTTAGTGAAATTATACCTGTACCACAAGATTTGGGGACGACTCTCCTCCCAACCGTAGGCTCAATTGTGCAGGATTCTGCTACAACTGGCCACCCCCGAGCCCTCAATCAACGACTACTGCCAGCATTCCTAAGTCTAAGAAAGACAGAACCTCAAAATGATGGAATAAGACCCCTTCCATCCTCCTCATCATTCCTTAAATAGAAAAAAACATTGGATGGGAAACCACATGCACACCTCCATGTGTCTGCATGCCACATGCCCACCCTCCATGTGTCGGCATGCTAAATTTTGATAATTTTATTTATTTTTATTTGTTATTTTTGGTTATTACTATTTTTTTTATTTTTATTACTATTTATTTATTTATTATTTTATTATGATTTATTTATTATTCATTATTTTTATTATTACCTATTATTTTGTATTATTTATTATTTATTAAGTGGTTTATTTACTATTATTCATTATCATTTTGGGGTGTGCCTTCCTTGCATAGTGCGTCCATGATAATGGCATATGTAATCATATCAGGCCTATGACCTCTGCCTTTCATATGTTCGAATAATTTTATTGCCTCCTTCAGGTTACCCACTCTGCAGAGTACATTCATCAATGTGGTGTATGTGATAATATCAGGGCTCTGACCCTGGCCTTGCATCTCATAGAAGATCTGGTGAGCTTCGTCTATCCTATTATGCTTGCAAAGCCCGTGTATTAATGTATTATAACTAACTAGATCAGGCCTGCAACCTTTCTCTGGCATCTCTCGAAGAAGCTCCCCTGCCTTCTCCGGATTATCCGCTTTGCAAAATCCATTTATAAGTGTACGGTATGTTATTTGATCAGGTGGAATGCCTATTTTCACCATAACATCTAATAACCCGAGAGCTTCCTGAAGCTTGCCTTCTTTGCCAAGACCATCAATAACAATGTTGTATGTGATAACATCTGGATTGCACCCTTTGTTTAGCATATCGTGAAGCACTCTGATGGCCTCCTGCCATTGCCTTTCCATACATAAACCATTGATAAGTGCATTGTATGTGAAAAGGTTAGGGCATATGTTTTTTGCAGACATTTCAGAGAAGAGCTTCCCCACCTCAGCCAACTTGCCTTCCTTACATAAACCATCAATAAGCGCACTGTACGTGACCACATTAGGGGATATGTTTTTGTCAGGCATTTCAGAGAAGAACTTCCTAGCGTCGTCCAACTTGCCTTCCTTACATAAACCATCAATAAGCACATTGCATGAGACAGCATCATGGGATATGTTTTTCTCAGACATTTCAGAGTAGAGCTTCCTCGCCTCAGCCAACTTGCCTTCCTTACATAAACCATCAATAAGCGCACTGTACGTGAACACATTAGGGGATATGTTTTTGTCAGGCATTTCAGAGAAGAACTTCATCGCCTCGTCCAACTTGCCTTCCTTACATAAACCATCAATAAGCGCAGTGTACGTGAACACATCAGGGGATATGTTTTTGTCAGGCATTTCAGAGAAGAACTTCATTGCCTCGTCCAACTTGCCTTCCTTACGTAAACCATCAATAAGCGCACTGTACGTGAACACATTAGGGCATATGTTTTTGTCAGGCATTTCAGAGAAGAACTTCATCGCCTCGTCCAACTTGCCTTCCTTACATAAACCATCAATAAGCGCACTGTACGTGAACACATTAGGGGATATGTTTTTCTCAGACATTTCAGAGTAGAGCTTCCTCGCCTCAGCCAACTTGCCTTCCTTACATAAACCATCAATAAGCGCACTGTACGTGACCACATTAGGGTATATGTTTTTGTCAGGCATTTCAGAGAAGAACTTCATCGCCTCGTCCAACTTGCCTTGCTTACATAAACCATCAATAAGCGCATTGCATGTGACCACATCAGGGGATACGTTTTTGTCAGACATTTCAGAGTAGAGCTTCCTCGCCTCAGCCAACTTGCCTTCCTTACATAAACAATCAATAAGTATACTGTATGTAATAACATCGGGATTACAACCCTCTTTTATCATGAGATACAATAGTTTCTTTACTTCTTGGAGCTTACCTTCTTTGCATAGCCGATCCATGAGCGCGTTAAATGTGATTATGTTAGGCTCATGGCCATTTTGCAGCATAACAGCTAACAATCCGAATGCCTCGTGGGATTTCCCAGCCTTGCAGAGCCCATCTATTAGGGTATTATATGTAACATGATTAGGCTCTTGCTGTTTGCTCCTCATTTGTTTGAAAACCTTGATAGCGTCCTCGACTCTGAATTTCCTGCAAAGCCCTTTGATGAGGGTAGTGAAGGTTACAACATCTGCAACATACCCATGTTCTCCCATTCCTTCAAACACTTTCAATGCATAATCCATTTTACCTGTTTCACAATGACAATTGATGATAATGTTCAAAGTTATGAGATCTGGAATAATGTCGCCTTCAATCATAAGTTTGTAAACAGAGAACACTGACTCATGTTGATTCAGTCGAAGTAGGCTACTTAACAAGACATTGCAGGTGATTAGAGAGGGGATGGATGTAGATTTAGGTGAAAGCAGTTGCTTGAAGGTGTCCAGTGCCTCTTGAAGTCTGTTGGTGCGACAGAGTGTCTTAATGCGCGTGTCTGCAGAGGCGCTGAAAGTGCGGAAGGAAAGTCGATGAATGGAGAGGGAGAACATTGCATTCCTCGTGCTACTGGCCCCCATGTTGAGCGATCAGAGAACCCAAATACCTGAGAGAATAGAAATGTGTTTGTGTGACAGCAGCTACTTCTGTGAGTTCGGAGTGCAATGCGAGAGTAAATTGAGAAATGAAATAATTTTATCTCCGTGAAACCGTAATTTATGTGAGTCGAGAGGAGGGGCCATCCCTGTGTGAAGGAAAATTGAAATTTTCTGTAAATTAAAATTAAATCGACTGTGGAGTCACCGTTTCGATTAAAACAAAATCAAAATTTATATTTTATTTTATTTTAATTTATATTTTATTTATTTTATTTTATTTTATATTTAAGGTATAGTATTTTATTTAAGCTTTATAGTGTAATGTATGAAAGTTTGTTATATTTTTACATTGTCAATTTAATAATTTATAAAATTTGAATTTATATAGAGGAGAGTGTGAGGAGATATTGTAGTGTGTGTATAAAAAATAAAAAGTAATAAAATTCAATTTGTTATATTGTAATTTTGTTATTATTAATAAAAATAAGAATAAATGTTTGGATACATAAGGTTAAGATCATATCATAATATATTTATAAGTTAAGATCCATTTTATCTTATAGCACCAATAAATTAAAATCCATTTTATCTTATAAAATAGAATAATGATGTTATAACCATATTTAAATTTAATTAATGAGCATATGGATAGTCACCCCCAATTTACCACGGGTTTTACAAACCATACCATAATATATGTCAATACTAACAACATGGCCAACATTCAATATATATATATATATATAACATTTTCATTTAGTGAAATTAAAAAAAAAAAATAGAAAATAAACTAGAAAATAAAATTAATAATTAAATCAGTGAAGATCTCCATCTTAACTCTAAATCTATTAACCTCTGAATTTTACAAACCAATACCATAATATAGGTCAATACCAACAACATGCCCAACATTAAATTACATGAAAATAACAATGAAATATATATATATATATATAGACATGAAAATAACAATGAAATATATATATATATATATTTATATTATATATATAATATATATATATATAGTGAACTCGGGAGGCTTCTCTCCAAGCTTTTTGAGCATAGGAAATAAAATCTTTAAATCAAACTAAATAATTTGTCTTCTTAGGTCCGATAGATCATTATTTGGTCTCAGCGGACGTTAACCATCATCATCATCATCAATAATACAAACATTTTCACTTAGTGAAATTATATAAAAATAGAAATTAAACTAGAAAATAAAATTAATAATTAAATCAACCTAGATCCATCTTAACTCTGAATCTATCAATCTCCGCATATCAAATCTCTCTAGGTGCAAACCTTTCTTCAATTTTTGCACCAAATTTTGCACTCACGAAAAAAGTTTGCACCTCAAGAGCGCTTGATATATCCGGAGTTGGATCTAAATAGGTTTAAAATCAAATATAAAAAATTAGATAAGTGAATATATTGGGTTAAGATTGTTATTTCATGTAAAGTTGTTGTTTATATGTATTGAAAATTGTACATGATATGAAGTTTCAATTTTTTAAAAGAAATTGAAATACACTTACATACATGATCAATCTATGTATATCTTTTAAAATAAATGAATATAATTATTTTAGGAGTTAATTATAGTTGTGTTGATATATAACATTATAATGTTGGGACATCTTTTGGTACGAATCACATCCTATCTTTTAAAATAAATGAACAAAATTATTTTAGGAGTTAATTATAGTTGTGTAACATTATAATGTTGGTACATCTTTTGGTGCTAATCACGTCTACTCAGTTACCATTACTGTAATAATTTATTAATTTATTCTTATTTATTTATTTAGTTAATCATAACTTGAAATAAAATAAATAACTTAATTGTTTCTTAGTCAAAATTTGTTAGGGAGAGTCATCATATATTTATTTGTAATCATATAAGGTATTATTTTATTTTGATAAATATATTTTTATATGGATTTAGTTATAAATTAGTTAGAGTCCCCATCCTTTTTTTTCCTGAATTCAAACTTCTGTAATTCATATTACATTAAGATATGAACCACACTAGTTGGTTCGAGCAAAAATTTATCCTCATCCTTATTGAATATTTTATATTGTGGGTCAAAGCTAGCCATTATCATCTCTTTCCATCGCTATCACTATTTATTTGGTTGCCTAGAGCAAAAATTTATCCTCATCCTTATTGAATATTTTATATTGTGGGTCAAAGCTAGCCATTATCATCTATTTCCAGCGCTATCACTATTTATTTTGTTGCCTAGATCTACATGTGGTTGTGATGATGATTTCTCCTCATCCTTATTGAACATTTTATATTGTGGGTCAAAGCTAGCCATTATCAGCGCTTTCCATCAATCTCACTATTTATTCCATTGCCTAGATCCCACTCGCATCTTGTCCTGGTGATGAACCACGCCGGTTGGTTCCAAAGGTCTCAACAAAATACTCTCGATTAGTAATGAAAGATATCTCAACATTATAATTATGGATCACATAAGCCTAAATTATGAAAATATAACATTATGATAATAAAAATATATATTAAAAACCCCACTTTTTTTATATATATAATCACAATTTTTTATCAAGCTTTGATTTTACCCATGATTATCATTGCTTGAAATCCAGGAACAAGTTCCATATAGAATAATGCACATCAATCCATACTGGAATTTAGTTTGTATAACAAAATACTATCATTAATAATTTCATATTAATATTCACATTAGTATTCAAATCAATATTTAACAATATTAATATTAAATTTAATGTTTATTAATAACTGATAATAATAATATTGTTATAAACTTAAAATAATAAAAAACCAATATTATTAAAATCTTAAAGTAATAAAACCTAAAACGTAAGTAAATTTAGCTAAGAAAATTACTAACATCATTTAATATGGTATTAATGTTGTTGTTAAATAATATTATTTTTAAATTAATTTGAATGTTGTTATTATTATTAGTTATATTATTAATGATATTATTTAATAATGATGGTATTTATTATAACTTAACATTATTATGAAACTTAAATTTATAAAAACTATGTTAATTTATAAAATTAGTAATATTACTTTTCAAGTCACACTAAATGAAATATGTGATACCAAATTCTAACACCATGTTTCATAAATAATTTTTAAATAAATTACAGGGATAATCATGTTCCACAAATGATTTTTTAATAAATTAAATAGACAAGGAGACTTACTATTGACAAAAAATTTCATATTGTCCATTGAATCATGTATTAGACGAAGAATGTTTGTTTGGCTTGCAATCTCAACTATTCATTTTATTGACAATATAAAATATGTAAACCCAATTCCAATATAGACCACGACGTAATAACCTGGGCATTCACCTATAATTGTAGATCGTAAAACTCTGATATGTGCTTAAATATTTGCATATTACCACATTCCATGGCTATGTTCCAAAAAAATTGTTTTAGAACATAACATAAAATTAGCAAATGGATACTTCAAGTTCACGTGGCATTATCTAAATGATGCATATATACTCAGAGTCCCTCATCTTGTCCTTGAAAAAAATAGTGTAGAATATACTCCTCGGATGTTGATGTAGACCTTTTTCGGATAGCTCATCAACAATAGCGTTATGCTCACGATATAGGTGGGAGAAAGTCAAATCTAGACATTCAACCTGAATCTCTTTGATACTATGCAACTAGTTTATGGGCTTGTGGTGTTCAAAAGTTGTACGACCTTGAACCCAATCTATGGCCACCTTTGAATCTCTTAATACCACCAAATTGTCGATGGAGAGCCATTTTGCGCAAGATAGTACTCCCCAAAGGGTAATGACCTTTGCACAAATGTTAGTACCTTCACCATAATTCCACATAAAATGAAATAAAGTTTTGGATTGATAACAATATATACCTCGCACCCACATTTCTCTCTGTTGGTCACCCCATCAAAAAAGTCGACAAGGAATATGTCCATATGTTAATGAGGTGAATACTTCTCTTGTGCTTCTGATTAGCCATTGGGCCATACTCATTGAAGCATGCAGCAATGGAATAACAACACTGCTAAATATGCCAACTTGATCCCTCGAAAATACCGGCATTCCTGTAGCACCAAACTCCCCAAAAAATGAATAAAGGGAACACCACTCTGTAACACCCTCCTCCCACATCTACCAAGTAACCGGCCAACTAGGGTAAACATGTGATGAAAAGTTACTATGATATGATTCATCCTCCTAAGTCACCTTAAGGAAGTGGAACCAATGGAAACACACCATACAGACCTCCCACATCAACAACAAGACCCTCAAGAACCATCCCAACGTCTCACGTAACCAGCCCACGAGTCCCACTACGTTCCTTGACCAATTAACCCCTCGACTCTCCCATGATATGGGCATGCCAACGTCCAAAGGGCTCTGGATGCTCCCATAACATGGCATGCCAGTGTCCAAGGACTATTTTTCTTAATGTTGTGCCAACGTCCCCAAGATTTGACCCACTTTTTCAAGCCCAGAGCCCAAGTTACTGCGCATAATTCAATGACACTTCCAGAATCCGTGATTTATATAATAACAAGTCTTACAAATCAAAAACTAACTACAGGAATATGACTCACCATCCCTAACTGGGACTGACATTTTGTCAAACATTTGGCATCAATGCAATCTACAAGAAACGAATACAAGACATAGCATAAATGACTGATAAATCATATGATACTTGACAAGAAGGATCACCACCCTCTTCCCTTAACTGTTTTGACATCAATTAGGTCTTGCATCCATTATCCTTTTAGTTCCAATTAAGTACATGAAATGACCATGGAAATAATCAGTGATATAGCCATGCTTATAACCAGCATTAAACCATGAAAATTACAGTGAGATAATAGCCATTAAATCCACATATGAATAAATACAAAAGCAAGAGAACTTAGTTTTTATTAAACATAAGGAAATCCGACCATGTTTGGGACTTCGATTTACCACCTGACCGTAGACATGGTTGAACCAAATCTTTCTTTCAGGCCAATCATCCTCGTGCCATATTCCAAGCATGAATGTGGGATCTCATGGATAAACCAATCCAAAAACAACTAAGGGAATCCATAGGTTAAACCACCTCCACCCTCACCAAACCGCAATCTCACCAAAACCAACACGGAGATCACAAAACCAAACTGAGCTAGGAATGAGACCGAACTCCATCACTATCCTTGAGGAATTTTTTGCCTCATTGTCTCTTAGGCTTTACCGCAATCCACATTGGATAACCACGAGCAATCCCTACTCTAATAAGTACATTTGCAAACATCGTATAGAAAATTAGAAAAATAATGTTTACAAACTAACCTTGAGAAAATTATTAGCTATCAAGTTCACTTTATATAATTCTTGAGAAAGGTGTTTTCTATTAAGTTCACTTTCTAGTAATTCATAGTTGACGCTAATTGTCCTCATTCAATATGGTTACACTTGTTTTTTAAGCTTCTACATTCTTGTTGAGGTAGTTGCTTCATCACAAATTCCATTTTAATTTTACATGTAGGTGCATCCCTTCATATATAATATTTATCAACAACAAATTGACCTGAGTTTTTAAAGCCTGCCTTGATAGTATATTTTACCAAAAAACACAAGACAAGTTCTATGTTCACCCATCTTTATTGTCATGAAATATGTAGAATATGAAAAGATTGCATTGTGCACAAACTCTTTTGCGAAAGAAATGTTCTCACAAAGTTATTTAGTGCATTTATACATAGCATTGATGACAAAAGATAGATCAATGTATAAGATAGAGGAAGATAAAAGGTAAATCAATGTATAAGATAGAGGAAGATAGCAATATGCACAAACTCATTTTGCCAAAAAAACATTGTCCAGAAGTTTTATTGAAATATTATTAATCCAACATTGATAATAATTGGCGGTTGGATGAAAGGTTTTACCAAAACAAAATCAAAAATTTGAAAATATTAAATCCTAATTCCAATTAATGGTAACCAATTCCGAGGAAAATTTCTTATTTGTAAACATCCCAATAAAGAAAATAATGTACATTTAAAATGGATAGCTCACGTTTACAGGTCAAATATCTCCTCTCAAGTTTGTACTGGAAAGAAGAGAATCTGGCAAGTTGTCTTTAAAATAAAAATTGGTTATATTGCTCACAATCCAATTCAATACTTCAAACCAACCATTGTCAAAAATATTGAACCTGGTGCTTCACATAATGGAAGACATGTCATTCGAAGCCATAACCAACGAGTGGTCAACTTCCCAAATCTAGGTCAGTTGGTCAACAACATGAAACAATGAAGATTACCTCGACCCAATAGCAAATATGAAGATTTAATGCTTCCAATTATAGTTTGCCAACTAGGTTGCATTGACTCAAGGCTTAAGCATAAAAACATGATGAACGAGCTAATGAATTACATCTAATATTGTGGATATGGAAAGACCCGCAGGGCCTTAATAATTTCTTGGTGCATTTCATAATAAAAAAATAAATGTAGTAGCATATAAATTGTATAAATCCATAGCTCAAAGGAAGGATGATCACAAGTAAATACAGGGGTGAACTTACAAGGCTTGAGCACAAAATGGAATCAGATGAAGGGCTAATGGTGTCAACGTGCAATAAGATCATGAGTCATGACCAACTAGAGCACCAACAAGAAACGAAATTTTCTTAATTATGACAAACATAACTTTCACAGGATAACGGTTTCTCAATGTGATGTACAAACACTAAATACTGAAGATGAACACAGTGAAAGGACACTATTGAGCAGTAAAAAAAAATTGACAAGTACCAAAAAATACTAAACTATATCTAGCAGAAACAGAAGGCAGAAAGGGGCAATGCTGAACAGCGAATAGAAGCTGGCATTACAAGGTAATCATTGCTTGAGGTAAAATGAATAGTTATCAAGGGCCAGAGGGGTTTAAGAAGCCCACCTGAGAGACACAAACAGAAAATGTTTGCCCAAATCAACATGGAAAGAGCATCTCAATTTCACCACAGGAAATAAAGGCTAATGGGATTTCTAGTTACTAGTTACAATGAGATTCATCCAGTATTATCTAAACAAGTTGGGGAATTTGAATATTATAAAGAGCCTCATAATGTCCATCAAGAGGGAAAATATGTTCCATTAAAGGTCTGGTCAACCAGCATGTATGTTCTACATCAAGACACTGTTGGGAAATTTGTCATGACATGTACACACCATCATTTTAAGGAGAGGATCATTCTCACATGAAATTTGTGTCCTCGATCCTCTTGGTCTACCCTTATGACCTGCAATTTAATTTTTCTTAATAGAAATTGGAAGTATATCATTCACCTGATCTTGCTTTGATGTTGGCAATGCTTGGTGTGCTTTAAATGTTACCTTGTTGCATGGCATCCTTTGTCTGTATACATTTTCTATGGTTGAAGTGGAACTGTTTTACTTTTTATTTCTTTTCTTCTACTTAAATATGCATTCCTCCATGATAAGAGTCTCAGTGGCACATTAAAAAGTACTTTTGTATGCACTGTTGAAAAGTGTTTGAGATATAAAATGCAGAGTGCATTTTTGTCTACAGCTTGGAAGTAGCTCTAATTTATAATGCATAAGGTCACTGCCTTTTGATGTTTAACTTCCTTGTAACATTCAGTTAGACTAAAGTTTAAACCACGAAAATATATTATAAGATTTCACCATAATTGGGCACTTCTCAATGATGCATATTTACTTTGATAAGCAACTTTAACTTACTATTAGAAGGGAGAAATGCTTTCTGGAGGCACTTCAGCGCAAAATAGGTTAATTTCATGTCTTAGAAGAATGATTCGAGCTGTATGATGACCTGAATCCCTCAAATGAAGATACCTCTTTGAGACATAATTTGAAGGTAAAACTAGAACTTTTAATTATTGTCTTGCTACATACGTTTATATCATCAACCTGGCTTGATGTTGGACTGAACAATTAAATGCTTTTGCTCAATTTTGGAATATATCCACCATAATCGCATTATTATTTTTGTTGGTACAATTCCTGACTTTTGTCATTTTATGTTTCATTCGTTGCCCATAACATTGTATTATCCTCTCCTCTATTCTGAATCTCTTCGTGGATCATAGAATTAACTAGGAGGGCCTAACATGCAACTTCTTCACTTATTATGCTATCTGTAGGTTTGGACTAAGTTGCAAATTTGACAATTTCATGGGACACTTAAATTAGATTATCTTTAGACTAAACAATTGAATCTGCTGGAGGAAATTGTCCAGAACAATCTCCTACATCAGAAGCTAGTCAACAGCGGCCTTCTGGTGTTGAAAATGTAGGAATAGATTCATAGTGTTCCACTTGAAGAAAAAAAGTGGCCTTTTACTTTTTTGCGAAGTTGACAGAGTCTACTGGTTTTAAATGTGATTGAGGTGCCTTATCCAGTCAACTGGGTGCATAAGCCAAGCTAACATTTGTCTGCTCAGGATCCAGGGCATTGATTGACTAAGCAACAGGTAATTTCTTGCTGAGTTGTAACCGAGGTTGCCATGAATTTGACGGACGTTATGAAGCTCTTTACAATGGTCGAATTCCACAACTTGTGTAGATAAGACTGGATGAATTTCATTGTTACCTTTGTCAAAAACAATCTTTAACCATGGTATGTAAGTTTAGAGACCAAAATATGACAGAAAATATAGGGTCTTTTATGTTGTTCAAACAATTATTTTGACTATAAAATATTCTCCATACAAACAGAATATATTCTAAAAAGAATTGTAAAATTTAGCAAGCAAGATTAGTTCTCATTTTCAATCTAGAAAACAGATCAGTTCCTGTCGTTCATGTCACCTTATTCTTGAAGGCCACTTACCTTTAGTTCTTGCAGATGCGATGCTGCAGCCTGGCATTTCACATTAAGCAAACACGAAATTTCATTTATCCCAAATAATATTATAAATAAAGGTACACTATTTCTGAGATCCCTAAGCTATTGGAGGAAAAGTTCCCCAAGCCACACCACTGAGGGCTGAAAAGGCAATAACATGGGATTGCAAATCATAATTCTGGTGCAATATGCAGTAGATGAATTCCACAGTTCTCACTTCCAGCAAAGTTTAATATTAACAGCATGACACATTTACAAGTGGTGACAACAGCAAATTTCGGTATTCTAGTCAGAATGGAAGCTTAGAGGTAGCACTTTAAATCAGCCATGCAAAGGAACTTAAACTAATTGATCTTCAGAGACTGTGAGAAGTAGATCCAATGTGTGGCTTCCATTTTAAGCATTAGGTACTGTCATTCGAGCTTCATATGTGCAAGCAACTGATTAGGAAGCGACCCTAGTCTAAAAAATTTAGGAATATAGCAAAAGAAGCAGAGGGTTTCTAAATTGGAGGATGGTTAAACCAACACCTTTTGCCACAGCCACAAAGTACAGTCAGATTCAGCAGACCTCTCTGGATAAGGTCTGATCTCTGCTTCCATAATCTCATGTTGTTGTTGTACATTAATTTACCACATAGCCTCTGAAATACATAGTGTTCATACAGTCAGACGACGTTCAATGCGATAACATCAATCCCAGTGAGGGAAGTCAGAGGCTATGTTGGCAGGTCAATGCACATATGGTCTTATGATCTATTATAGCGAGTTTGGATAAACTAATTGTATGACATCATGAAAAGTCGTCAACTTCTCAAGCAACCTCTCGCACTCATATGAAACCCAGAGTGAGGATCACTGCAGACTGTTAAAGTTTGTCACATGGTACAAAATTACTTAATGCAGTTGACAGCTAATTTAATCGACTGTTTAATTTTACCTTAAACTTCCCATAAGCAATTCGGCATTAGCAACTCAACCACTAGAGAAAACCATGAGTAGACCCTCCATTAATTCACACCCATAACAAAGCTTCATAGTATTTATATCAACGCCGGTAAGTTCTATACTAGTAGGTGCTATTACAGTAAGTTCATCTATTTTACCTAAATTAGAAATTGCGACTATTGGAAGCAAACGCGAATTGTGACTATTGGAAGCAAATGCGAACACTAATTTCCATAAAACAATTCCTCAAGACCACTTCAGACAGACCATTCAGCTAATGTAAACTGCGGCAAAGGCAGATACATTGTACAGTATTTGAATGTCTTAACAACCTTGCCATCACTAACAGCATATCAGATGAATTTGCAACTCACCGCTGTTATTATTTGCAAGGTCCACTTTATCAATGTCAGATGACAACTCACTAACCATTTTAGCAAACCAATTCTAGGTTATCTATGTGACACTGTCAATGCTATTCACCTGGGGCACTACACCCGTTGTAAGTGCACACCAACTGCTAGGCCAAACGCATTTCAAATTCAAACTGAACAACTAGTGCATTTAATAAAGATGTATCACTCACTAAGCACTAAATCAGATGCGTTTTCATATTTAACACATAGTGCACTTTTCTAGAAATTTCATTTGGATGATTTCATCAACACAGCCACCAAGCATGTTTCAGATTGCCTGCCTAGACCATAATTACCAAAGTTACCAATGCACTTCATCAATTGCAATTTACTCCCTATTACTAAATCTTACCAGGTGCATTTCAGCGATATCGTCACGGAGGTTGTTATTTGTGGCTGAAAATGTCAAACACCAATATCAAATTTTTTTGAAGATGTCATGAAATATTCTATTGGGCTTTTTCGAGTGTGCAGTCCTTGCATAAGATAAGATAATTATATTTATGTCCAACTAATGACCACAAAGTAGGTCAAAGAGACTCTTGAGTACAGTGATGTCCATAAAATGTGGAAAAACCAAACGGTATTCTGTAAAAACAATACAATGGATGAATATAAAAAAGTACAATGCAGGAACATAAAAAATACAATGTATGGAATTCCCTGGCAGAGAAGATCCAGAGGCTAATGGGTCCGAGAATTGGACCCATCTCTCTCAAAACATGAAACGACTGAATAACAATGAAAAACAATCCACAAAATTTACTGGCCCAGTGGGAGGTGGGTGGGGACTGTCCACTAACTCATGGATGCTCATTGTGCATCCATTATAGTGGCATGTGCAATCATATCAAGGACAAGACGGACCTCTATCTTTCATCTGTTTCTATAATTTTATTGCCTCCTTCAGATTACCCACTTTGCAGAGTCGATTCATCAATGCGGTGTATGTGACAACATCAGGGCTCTGACCTTGGGGTTGCATCTCATAGAAGATTTGTTGAGCTTCACTGGTCCTATTATGCTTGAAAAGCCAATGTATTAATGTATAATACGTAACTAAGTTAGGCTTGCAACCTTTCTTTGGTATCTCACGAAGAAGTTCCCCTACCTTCTCCGGATTACTAGCTCTACAAAATCCATTTATAAGTGTATTGTATGTTATTTGATCAGGTGGAATGCCTATTTTTGACATAACATCTAATAACCTGAGAGCTTCCAGAAGCTTGCCTTCTTTGCCAAGACCATCAATAACAGTGTTGTATGTGATAACATCTGGACTGCACCCTTTGCTTAGCATCTCATGAAGCACTCTGATGGCCTCCTGCCATTGCCTTTCCATACATAAACCATTGATAAGTGCATTGTATGTGAAAAGGTTAGGGCATATGTTTTTTGCAGACATTTCAGAGAAGAGCTTCCCCACCTCAGCCAACTTGCCTTCCTTACATAAACCATCAATAAGTTCATTGTAGGTAACGACATTGGGGCATATGTTTCTCCTAGCCAATTCAAAGAAAAGCTTCATTGCCTCATCCAACTTGCCTTCCTTACATAAACCATCAATAAACACATTGCATGGGACAACATAGTGGATATGTTTTTCTTAGACATTTCAGAGAAGAACTTCCTCCCCTCAGACAACTTGCCTTCCTTACATAAACCATCAATAAGTACGTTGTATGTGACAACATCACGACATATGTTTCTTCCAGACATTTCAGAGAAGAGTTTCCTTGCCTCATCCAACTTGCCTTCTTTACATAAACCATCTATAAGTACACTATATGACAACATTAAGGTACATGTTTCTCTGGAAAATTACAGAAAAAAGCTTCATTGCATCGTCCAACTTGCCTTCCTTACATAAAGAATCAATAAATGCACTGTATGTAACAACATCAGGGCATATATATCTCCGATACATTTCAGAAAAGAGCTTCCTTGCCTCATCCAACATGCGTTCCTTACATAAACCATCAATAACCGAACTGTAAGCGAACTGTATGTGACCACATTAAGGGATATGTTTTTCTCAAGCATTTCAGAGAAGAGCTTCATCGCCTCGTCCAACTTACCTTCCTTACATAAACCATCGATAAGTGCATTGTATGTGACCACATCAAGGGATATGTTTTTCTCGGACGTTTCAAAGAAGAGCTTCCTTGCCTCATCCAACTTGTGTTGTTTACATAAACCATCAATAAGTATATTGTATGTAATAACATTCGGATTACACCCCTTTTATCATCAGATACAGTAGTTTGTTGACTTCTTGGAGCTTGCTTTCTTTGCATAGCCGATCCATGAGCCTGTTAAGTGTGAATGGGTCAGGCTCATGGCCATTTTGCAGCATAACAGCTAACAACCCGAATGCCTTGTGGGATTTCCTGGCCTTGCGAAGCCCGTCTATTAGGGTATTATATGTAACATGACTAGGCTTTCGTTGGTTGGGTTTCATTTGGTTGAAAACCTTGATAGTGTCCTCCACTCTGAACTTCCTGCAAAGCCCTTTGATGAGGGTATTGAAGGTTACGGCATTTGGAACATACCCATGTGCTTCCATTCCTTCAAACACTTTGAATGCATAATCCATTCTACATGTTTGAGATAAAATATAAATAGAATTGAAAAGAAGGAGATATAGCTCACAGGTGTGGCCTGCACCTGGAGACTACACTCACAAAGCAGAGAGATCACTCTCGTACACTCTATTACAATCAAATTAAGGATTACATCATTTAAGTACAACTCTAGAAATTAGGGAGTTGCAACCACACTCCTAAATTCTAGGAACAAATCCTAAACTAAGGAGATACGTTACAACTATGTAACCATTTCTCCATTAATACAGAGTAATATTTAATTATTTTCAACTCCCCCCCTTAATGGAGAAAGGGTTCTCCTGGACTCCTAACATCCCTCTAAACAATTCAAACTTTATTCATGCAAGAGGCTTTGTAAAAATATCAGCCACATTGTCACAAGTTTTACAATATTCAACAATAATCTCCTTTGACTGTACTTTCTCTCTAATAAAATGGAGCTGAGTGTCTATATGTTTGGTGTTTTTATGAAATACTGGATTATGTGCTAATTTAATGGTGCTCTGGTTGTCGCTTTTGATGGGAGTAGAATTCTTCTGTTCTTTTCCTGCATCTTTGAGAAGCCTTCTCAACCAGATTGCTTCACACGTCGCTGCACACAATGCTTGATACTCAGCTTCACATGATGACAAAGCTACAGTACTCTGCTTCTTACTACTCCATGCTATGACCTCAGATCCTATGTTGAATGCGTAACCTGTGATGGACTTTCGATCATCCAGGTTACCTGCCCGGTCTGAGTTTGAAAAACCTGCTAGAGTAACATCAGATACATCAGTGTATAAAATACCATAATTAACAGTACCACACAGATACCTCAACACGTTCTTTGCTGCTATCCAGTGACTTTCACGCAGTTTTGACATAAATTGGCTCAACACACTAACAGAGTATGCTAAGTCAGGTCTGGTTGTTGTAAGATATATCAAGCTGCCAACCAGCTGTCGGTACATTGTAGCATCAACCTCTTTAGTGCCGTCGTCACTTCTCAACTTCAAATTCTGCTGCAAAGGTGTCACTACTGATCTACACTGATCCATACCAAACTTTTCCAACAGATTTCTGGCATACTTCCCTTGGGTAAGAAAAGTTTGCCCAGTATCTCTGCATACTTCTAATCCCAGACAGTAATGAAGACTTCCGAGATCCTTCATCTCAAAAACTTGTGCCATAAGCCTTTTGATTTCTCTGATTAAATCATCTGCATCTCCTGTTATAATCATGTCATCCACATACAAAGAAATCAAAATAATCTGCCTCTGATTATTATACTTGGTATACAAATTTGGGTCATTTAAGCTCCTATGAAAGCCATGCTCTAAAAAGAAAGAATCAACCTTTTCGTACCAAGACCTGGGTGCTTGCTTTAAACCATATAAAGCCTTTTTCAATTTGCAAACAAGATGTTCCTGCCCCTGCTTTACAAATCCTTATGGCTCTATTAAGTAAATTTCCTCTTTTAAATCACCATTTAGAAATGCAGATTTAACATCAAGCTGGTGTAATTCGCAATTACATTTAGTAGCTAAAGCAATAAGCATTCTGATTGTATTTAGCTTTGCTACAGGTGCAAAAGTATCATCAAAATCTATACCTTCCTGCTGTGAATACCCTTTTGCAACCAACCTAGCTTTTAATTTCTCTATACTTCCATCTGCATTCATTTTTGGTTTAAACAGCCATTTACAACCTATGGGTGTTTTATTCTTGGGCAGCTCAACTAAATCCCAAGTATCATTTCTAAGAATTGATTCCATTTCTTCATTCATTGCAGTCCTCCACTCCTTAAATTGACTAGCTTCTTTGTAATTAGCAGGTTCTACAATGTTTAAAATTTTTGACATTAAAGCATAGTCTCTCAATTTAGCCGGTAATCTAGTCTTCCTACCTGACCTCCTTGGTAGGGGACTTACCTCAACTCTGTCTATTTCAACGCTTGCATCATCATTGATTACATTATCTGTCACTTCTTCTTCTTGTTTCTGCTCCTGCTCTTCATCTTCCTCACTGTTTTCTTCTATAATCAATGGAATGTGGCAATCAATGTTAGAGTCCTCCTTTCATTCTTCAACCTGTTCATGAAAGATGACATCTCTGCTTGCAAAAACTTTGTGAGTCACAGGATTATACAACTTATATGCTTTGAACTCAGTGCCATATCCAACAAATATACATTTCAAGGCTTTGGGGTCTAACTTCTTCCTATCTGCCTTAGGTATATGAGCATAAGCTTTTGACCCAAATATTCTTAAATGACTAACTGCTGGTTTGAATCCAAACAATGCTTCAAAAGGGGTTTTGAAGCCTAGACATCTAGTAGGACTCCTATTCTTCAAATATATAGCAGTGTTAATAGCTTCTGCCCAAAGACCATTTGATAGACCCTTACCTTGTAACATACTCCTTGCGCACTCCACCAGAGTTCTGTTCTTCCGTTCTGCCACTCCATTCTGCTGTGGAGTGTGTGGCACTGTAAACTGTTGCACAATCCCATGTTGCTTGTAGAAATTCATGAACTCTCCCAACCTGTATTCTCCCCCTTGATCGGAGCGGAGAATTTTTATCCGTTTTCCTGTCTGATTCTCTACCATAGATTTAAACTCTATAAAATACTGAAAGGCTTGACTCTTTTTACTCAGAAAGTATATCCATGAATATCTAGTGCAATCATCTGTAAACAAGAGAAAGTAATATGCTCCCCCTAATGACCTAGTTTGCATAGGTCCACAAATATCTGTATGCACCAATTCTAGAATATCCCTTTCCTTTCTGTTAACATGCAAATGGAACTCTTCTCTATGCATTTTCCCTAATGCACACCCATCACAATCTAGCTTAACATTATGAAAAACAGGTAGTCCGTCGACCATACCTTTTCTCTGTAGTAAGATGAGGTCATGCAGATTAAGATGGCCGAACCTCTGATGCCATAGATCTTCGACTGTTGATTCGGCTGCCACCATTGCTTGTTGTGGCATACTCTTTGCATCTAATCTGTACAGGCTCCCCATGCGCACTCCTTTTGCAACTATTTCCATCTGGATGTCCTTAATGACACAATTATTCTTAAAGAATTGAACTTGCATATCCTAGTCAGTAATCATTGAGACAGAGACCAAATTTTTCTTAATTCCTGGAACATATAATACATTTTTAAGATGCCTAATGTCACCACTAGGTAACTTTACAGGAATATCACCATGTCCTTTGATGTCATATCCACTATCATCTCCTAAATAAATTTTCGACCCACATGATGTTTCTTCAAGAAATTCAAACCATTCCTTCTTACCAGTCATATGTGATGATGCGCCTGAGTCGACATACCATATATCATCCTCATCTCCCTTTGAAGCTGAAAGAGCACAATCGACTGTAAATAGTCGAAGTTCATGGCTGTGGTCCTCTTCTTCTCCAACAAAATACCCCTTATGTTTCCTCTGCATGTTTCTTCCTTCATCTGCTTGCCTCTTATAACATTATCTAATTTGATGACCAGGTTTTCCACAGTAAAAGCATTTCTTAATGGGAAAATCATTAGCAGTCATACCTTTAAACTGTCTCTTCTGAAATGTATTGGCTCCTTTCTGCTGCTGCTGCTGCGGTTGCTGGTGTTGGTGTTGCTTCCCTCTGTACTGCCTCCTTTTTGCCATTAGAGCAAGGTCATTGCTCTGAGTTTTCAAATTTTGTCGTCGCTCTTCTTCCTGCAGCAGGATCCCAGTCAGCTCTTCAAATGAAGGGACTTTCTCCCTCGCTGACAGCCCTGTGATGAAAGTCTGGTATTCATCAATCATTCTGTTCAATGTGAGCGTGACCAGATCTGAATCGGAAACTTTCTCTCCGATTGCTCCCAATCTGTCACTCAAATCCTTGACTCTGGCAATGAATCCAGCAACGGACTCATTCTCCTCCATCTTCAACGCAAACAGCTTGCCCTTAAGAAACAAGGCACGGTTTGTATTATGCGTCTCATATAGGTTTTTGATTGTCGTCCAAATGTCTGCGGCCGATTTACAGTCTCTAATATGGGGAATAACATTGTCCTTGACGGACATTTTCAATATGACCTTTGCTTTCGTTTCCCTTTTATCCCAATCTTGCTCTTGTGTCGCTTTTCCAGCTCTCGGCTCATTTCCTATGACGATCGCCCACGCATTTGCACTTTCGAGCAAAGTCTGTATCTTGAATTTCCAGTTATTGAAATTTGATCCATCGAGTTTGCCAGACTCGTGGAGATATGATTCTAAACTGTTATTCGTATTGACTTATACCAGATCCAAACTTCTGAAAAAAAACTTGTACCTTCAATACCCCACCACCAGGCAAGTCCGATCTGCTGCCACCGAACAGATCCGAAACTTCACTATGCCACCACCGGGCAAGTCCGATCTGCTGCCACCGAACAGATCTGGAACTTTCACTACGCCACCACCGAGCAAGTCCGATCTGCTGCCACCGAGTAGATCAGGGACTTCAGCATGCCACCACCGAGCTGCTCCGATCCGTTTCCACCGAACAGATCCGCAAATTCAAAGTGCCACAACCGGGCAACTCTGATCTGCAACGAAAAATTGCAGATTTTCAAAGAGAAAGAGGTTGGCTCCTTGGCGCTCTTCAACAGCTACAGATCCGCACCAAACACAGAAAACAAAAATTCATGATGTGCACAGAAATTGGCGCGCTTAACAGCCTCGGATCCGCGCCAATCCAATTACTTTTTTGTTGTGGCGCTTAACAGCCTCAAACCCGCGCCAATGGGCGCGTCTGTTTAATAAAAAATCACGCCAATCCGCTTCTGCACTCAAAGGCGTGCAACCGGTCCGAGCCAACCCTTTCTGGCACTCAGAGATGATCAGTCATCTGAGATCCGTCTTCAGGTGTTACTGCAGTCCACCTGATACTACACTGCCACTACAGTTATCTAATCAATGATGCATCTAAAACAAAATAAGGTTGTCCCTACCCTAAGCTTTGCTACCAAGATAAAATATAAATAGAATTGAAAAGAAGGAGATGTAGCTCACAGGTGTGGCCTGCACCTAGAGACTACACTCACAAAGCAGAAAGATCACTCTCGTACACTCTATTACAATCAAATGAAGGATTACATCATTTAAGTACAACTCCATAAATTAGGGAGTTGCAACCACACTCCTAAATTCTAGGAACAAATCCTAAACTAAGGAGATACGTTACAACTACGTAACCGTTTCTCCATTAATACAAAATAATATTTAATTATTTTCAATTGTTTGACAGTGACAATTGATGATAATGTTCAAAGTTATGAGATCTCGGATAATATCGGCTTCAATCATAAGACTATAAACAGACAATTCAGATTCATGTTGATTACGTCGAAGCAGGCTACTTAACAAGAGATTGCAGGTGATGAGAGTGGGGGTGGATGTTGATTTAGGTGAAAGCAAGTGCTTGAAGGTATCCAGTGCCTCTTGAAGTCTGTTGGTGCGACAGAGTGTTTTAATGCGTGTGTCTGCAGTGGTGCCCAAAGTGTGGAAGGAAAGACGATGCATGGAGGTGTTATTGTTGCAAAGGGAGACCACTGTGTTCCTCGCTGTAGTGGCAGCCATGTTGTGCGAGCAAAAATGTGTTTGTGTGACAACAACTTCTTCAAACCCTAATGAGGAATGAGATTGAAGCCCTAATTTGTTGAAGGTTTTATTTATGTGAGTTGTAGATCATAAAACCAATCTAGATCTAGATCTACTAAGGGTTTAGAGGGATCAAATTTCTTTTCACTGTAAAAGATGTTTGAATCTCAAGAGATTGGATATCTGGGGCTTGGTAGATCCAAATTTAAGATGGATCTAGATGGGTTAATTTCCCCTTTTAAATAGGCTATATTTCACATGAATACCATAGGTAGATACCATTAATTCATAGGTTATGGTATTCACATGAATATCATAGGTAAATACCATTAATTCATAGGCTATGGTATTCACATGAATACCATAGGTAATACCATTAATTCTCAATATCATAGGTCATTTTTATTTTTATTTCTAATATTATAATCATTTTTAGTTTTATTTTATTTTTTATTTTTATTATTATTTTTATTTTTACCAGGTTAAAATGTTTAGTTTACATTACATTAATCTTTTAATTTAATTTAATTAATTAAATTTTATATAATTTGACTTAGTCAAAATGTTAAATATTACATTACAACATCTCTACCATACTGGGCTAGAGTGCCTCTTGCTTAAATATTTCACATTACCACATTTTATGGCCATGTTCCAAAAAATGTGTTTTAGTCATTCAAAAAACATAATGAAATTAGCAAACACATACTTAAAGCTCACGTGACATTGCCTAATTCATGAATATATACCATAAGTCCCTCATCATGTCCTTGAAAAAAACAGTGTAGAATATACTCCCCGGATGTTGATATAGACCTTTTTTGGATAGCTCATTGACAACAGTGTTCTATTGGATCAGTTACCGGAGAACCCACAGTATGAACATTTTTATGCCAACGTTTCAAATCCCAACTGGGATCCATCATCAGGACTTATGAATGATGATAGAAGAAGAGCTGCTTAGAGGGAATGAAGATCAGCAGCTCTTCTTACTATCCTCACTCTCAATCTTTCGAGTAAAAGGATTTTACTCCAAACATCCCCTCCGTGTAGGGATAAGATTCTGGATTTAAGAGATCTGTGGTTTGTATCTTTTGGATCAATTACCGAAGAACCCACAGTATGAACATTTTTATGCCAACGTTTCAAATCCCAACTGGGATCCATCATCAGGACTTATGAATGATGATAGAAGAAGAGCTGCTTAGAGGGAATGAAGATCAGCAACTCTTCTTACTATCCTCACTCTCAATCTTTCGAGTAAAAGGATTTCACTCCAAACATCCCCTCCGTGTAGGGATAAGATTCTGGATTTAAGAGATCTGTGGTTTGTATCTTTTGGATCAGTTACCGGAGAACCCACAGTATGAACATTTTTATGCCAACGTTTCAAATCCCAACTGGGATCCATCATCAGGACTTATGAATGATGATAGAAGAAGAGCTGCTTAGAGGGAATGAAGATCAGCAGCTCTTCTTACTATCCTCACTCTCAATCTTTCGAGTAAAAGGATTTCACTCCAAACATCCCCTCCGTGTAGGGATAAGATTCTGGATTTAAGAACCCACAGTATGAACATTTTTATGCCAACGTTTCAAATCCCAACTGGGATCCATCATCAGGACTTATGAACGATCTCTTAAATCCAGAATCTTATCCCTACACGGAGGGGATGTTTGGAGTGAAATCCTTTTACTCGAAAGATTGAGAGTGAGGATAGTAAGAAGAGCTGCTAAACTTCATTCCCTCTAAGCAGCTCTTCTTCTATCATCATTCATAAGTCCTGATGATGGATCCCAGTTGGGATTTGAAACGTTGGCATAAAAATGTTCATACTGTGGGTTCTCCGGTAACTGATCCAAAAGAAAAAACAGTGTTCTACTCAGATATATGTGGGAGAAAGACAAATACATGAATTCCCCTTTGAATCTCTTTGATACTCTACAACCAGTTTATAGGCTTGTGGTGTTCAAAAATTGTACGACCCTGAAACCAATTTATGGTCACCTTTGAATCTCTGAATACCACCAAATTGTCAATGGAGAGCCATTTTGTGCAAAATAATACTCCCCAAATAGAAATGACCCATGTACAAATGTTTGTACCCTAATCGCAATTTCACATAAAATGAAAACAAAGTTCTGGATTGATAATAATATATACCTGTAGGTTTTAACCCCGTACAGAAATTACCTGCATACAAATTCTAAATCACAGGAAAAATAAAAATGCGAGAGCATAACACATAAAACACATATACACAGAGTTCCCACTGGATCTCAAAACCGAGACTACCAGCTTGATTTTTCATTATATTCCTTTCAATGTTACAATACATATTTATACATGCCGAAGCATCCAATACCATGGACGAAAACCATCACGTCCAAAACCATGGACCGAAAAACCATAGGTAGGTTTGCCCAACCTAATATAGGGTCCAAAAAAAATTTCTCGAGGCGCT
>APFE030080422.1:9153-48694 GCA_000404065.3 Pinus taeda
GGTCTTGTGTTATTTATGAATATAGATCTTTGTTCTTCGATAGTAGTATGTTGTTGTGATTCCACAGGTGCTCTTTGAAGCTGGGCAGATGAAGAAGAAGCGACAAAGTTCTATCAGGAAGGAGAGGAATCAAACAAGGAAAACAAGCGCAACACTAAGGTTGGCCTCCTTTGTTCCACTCTTATCTATTTTCATAAAGGAAAACGAAAGTAGACTTTACTTGTTTGTTTCTAAGATAGCTACTAGTCTTAGTGGGAATAACAGCATCCGAGTGGACACTATTCCCGTTAACATATAGTGAGGTGGAAAATAATAGAAAACACCATTTCCAACTGAAATCACTTAGAAAGAAGAAATAATGAGGGTATGGAAATCATTTTTCTGAGTTGGATAAAACTTGGGTTAGAATTGAAAAATGCCATTTTTTTCAAATCAATTGCAAGTATATGACATAGAATTTGAGGAACGTGAAAGAGGATTTTATCAAAAATATAACTTTATTGATAACCATAGCCTTATATCCTATTAATAACATTTGTATAGTCTTCGACGACCATTTTTCGAAGTCTAGTTTTCTACATTTACACTCTACTCTTGGCAGAACAATTTAAGAACTTAAGTCATTAGTTTTGAATTTTGACCGACAACACTACAAATTGTCCACGATTATTAATAAATCATTGATTCAAATATGAAAATGCAATATGTACATGCATTTGTATGTTTATGGCTTGGATTTTAAACCAAATGCCTTGCATAGCAAAAATTGCTAAAAGTGTACCCTTTATAGAGTGAATGTTGATTATAAAGCTTAATATATAAAAGTTTATAACATAAAGTTTATTATATATGCATTTCATACTACAAATTTTATTATTCATATAAATATCTGGAAACCTAGTTTGTTTTCATCCTCTGCATGCATCCTCAGCATGCATCCTCAACCTGCACCCTCAACTTCCATCCTTAGCATGTATGATCAACATGCATTCTCAACTTCCATCCTCAACGTGCATTCAAATCTAATTCAAATACATTTTTGGCCATGGAAATAAGGGCCTACTCTGCCACGCCATAAGTTGAAAAATAGGGTTCCAAGTTGAGAGTTTTTTTGTGAAAAAATTCCAAGAGAACATTGATGAATGGAATGATAGAAGCAAGTATCTAGAATGTATGCTCAATATACTATTAAGAGCACAAGTTCATGAATTTATTTTTGGAGAATTCAATTTCCAAACTAAAGAGATAGATGGAGCTATTTTTAATTGCTATCATGAGTCAAAGGAAATGATAATTTTTAGGCATAAGGTTTATCTAGACCCAGATTTGGTTTACAGAGCAATTAAAATACCACACAAGGGAGTAGTAATGTTGGACCACTTAAAAACCCCCAAGGTAGAAAATACTGAAATGGATAACAAAATTTGTGGAAAACAATAGTTGTTCCCAGAAATGGTTTAAAAATGCAAGATGTTTCCCCTGGATTCTACAAAACCCTGATTCATATTGTCCTCAAGATCATTTTGAATCACACAAGAAAGATATTTATGATGAATGCATGAAGTTAGTCATACACTGGGTTGAAGACTTTTCCATAGATGTACCTTTTCTACTGGATAAGAAATTGCACAACACATCACAGGAATGTAAACTTAAGAGGTTCAAGTTCAACTACTTGGGCACACTACAAAACATTATTGACATGTATCTACCCAATGCAATGCAACCAAGTAGCCCTAAATAAACATACACTAAGAGGTGTAAAGTGGAGGAAGACAATGAGAAAATACCTCAAAATTCTTCAAAGGAGAATGTGGAAGGGGTTTCTCCTGCTATCACTTCACAATTACATGAAGACTCTTTAGATGAAAATATGGAAAATGTGGGAAGTGACATCAATCTAGTGAACCTTGCTGAAATTGTTGTTGTTGTATCTTTGGTTGGCTTAAATACATGCCGAGATGCATATATGGCGCAAGGATTTTACAACACTGATAAAGAAGTGATTGATGATGGTATTTTCACTTCTTCAGAGGGTGAAGATGATTCTTGTACAAAGGGTTGTGAATTGTACATGACTAAGGATAAGTAGATTATTGAACTCATGCAACAAGTCGCATATTTAGAGAAATCTGAAGTTTCATTATCGTCTCCATAGGTTCACCATGATTCCTCAAAAAAGAGCTATGAAATATACATGAATAGGGATCAATAGGTTCTTCATCTAAAGCAGGAAGTCGCAAGATTGCAATAATGTCTAGTGGATGGTGAACAAAGGGAAAAGGTATCTACAGATATGTACGAAATACATATTGAATATTTGAAAGCTAAAAAATGTAAAGATATAGATGATGGAATTAAGGAACTTAATGATTTAGAAGAAAAGTATAAGGTTGAAAAGAACAAATATGTAGCCCAGATACCAGAGTTTAAAAATGGGCTTAAAATAGGCCTGCAGTTCTTAACATACCACCTCTAAAGAACTTATTGATGGTGCTAGACCCACCAACATGTCATAGGATCTCCCCAGTAAGAAGCACCAATTATACCTTAGACCGTTTGGAGTAGGAGTCCCAACAATGGGTCGTCCAGTATCACCTTGACCGCAGTTTCGCATAAAGGCAAGTAAGATGTCCTTGTTGGTAGCAAGGGTGTGACAAATGTGTTAAGTCAAAGGAGGTGCATGAGATGTTCTAACACATGAAGAGTGAGGTGAGTGCACCCCTTGGAAACTTGTGATAGCATAGAGTTAAGAATGGAACACATGAGCAAAAATGCACCACAACATGGAAGGCAATTTAGATAGCAATCCAAAGTGATGATTAAACCAACAACACATTTATGAAATATTCATACATACATATACAGAAATAGCTACACATGCATGCATAAACAAACAGTTACATATATCATTTAGAGTACTCAAGATAGCTGAAATAAAATACAACATATGCATGAAACGTGTTGGCTTTGTTATGTTAAGAAGTGTAAGTTCCATTCATACAATACATCCATGTCCAACCATTAGTTCTGATAGGGGAATGTTACACCCACAACCACCTACTCCCCTAAAGAGATATACTAGCTCTGCATAGTGGAGAAGCCAAGGCTCATTACAATATTGTCCAAGATTTCTCTAAGATACTCCTATCGGAAGCTTGGCTCACCAAAATCCTTTACAATGAGTTATGAGGTTCTATTTATAGCAAGGGGTGGGGTGACCCTTGATATTCCCCTTTGTGAAAGTTCATCTACCCTCATGAATCTTCATCTACTCTATGATTGTTACATGCAACAATCGAAACATGAACTTCCACTTAACAATACATTACATTACAATGCGCATGTGCTCATGTGAGACAAAATGGATTGAACAAGCCATGCAAGACATCACTAACACTCGATCTGTTGCAGTGAGACCAACTCTTTGATATGCTTGTGATGGTGAAGGTGGTGAGTTGATGCCAAGCTTGGTCATCCATGATGATGTGCATGAACACCATGGTGACATCTTGTTGAAGAAAACTCTTACCTCCAGTGCATTGGGTGCATTGGTATGCCTCCTCCATCCAACTCATCCACTAGAATGCACATGGTCTTCTTGGGTGCGGTCGAACTGACAACACACTGATGTATAGTGTCCATGTTGATTTTCCAGTGTGTGATGGTGGGCATGCACGTCAACTCTCAACTGTATGTTCATCTCCAGTTGGACTTTATTCTTGTCTTTGCCTTGGTGAGTGTGCTGAATGGGTGGGATCGCATGCGTACACACAATGACATTCATGATGTTGCATGCCCTTGCATGCGATCAAAAACACTCCTCACCTTGTCTGCTTCGTGCCCACTACTGGGATGGATTTATAACTTGTATGGGCACTGTTATCACCTAAGAAGCAATTTCTAAATTGTTCACATCAGTTTGATTGTAAAGGTTTGGTGTTAGTCCGGGTTTAGTTTTTCCATGTTTGCTTTAGTGTCTAAGTCCTAGGAATCTTGTTCCCTTTGTTAAATATGGTCAACAATCTTGTTTTACCCACCATTGGTCCCATAGTTATTCAAAGTTTCATGTGTTAAGGTTTTTTAAAAAATTACATGCACTATGAAATCAACTAGGAGTTTTCGTAGCACAAACTCACAAAAATACACTATGTGCACTACGAAACTGCTGAACGTGACAATTTTGTTTTTTGAGGATCTACCTTGAAAGAAAAAGGGAAATATTTTCAAATGGGAATCTCTGCAAAGGATCATTTACAAATTTTCAACATTCAGCAATGGCAAAACAAATAGAAGGACATCTTTGAACTCTAAGCTATATTTATAAAGGTGATCATTATTTCATAGCTTGTTTTTACCAGTCAACTTCTAGAAGAGTTTCTTAGCAGTTGAAAACTCCTCTCTGAAAAGTGAAAGAGGTTTTCATTCCTAAGATACTGAAGTAAAAAAACCTCTTCCACTTTTTTCAAATCCATTATTATCTGGGAGAAATTAAGGACCAAACTTGCGATACAAAACTGTTGTAGGTGTAGTTTTTCACAAGCATATTTCTCTGTTTTACACCTGTTTTTCAAAGACACATTCTGGGAGGTAGGGAAGGTGTTTCAAAAAACCAAGAGAGGTTTTTGTTCAGAATCGATTGGTTCACCAATGCCTCCTTCAGTTTTTCTAAATACGTTTTTTGTGAGAAGTTATGAGCTCTGTCCCAAGACCCAGTTTTCAGCCAAAACAGAGCAAGGAATAGCCTCCTAGTTTCTAGGAATAGTAAAAGGATGAGTCATCAAGGGCTATCTGGAGGGTTATGAACACTATAAAATTCGTATTCACGGAGTTATAGGTGTCATAGATAGTGTTTAATTCCTAGATAAGGTTTTTTTAATCATAATGAGGAGTTACACTCCTAATTGTTTTAGGTCTCTAGGACTGCCAGTTAACAGTCAGTTTCATTTAATAATTAGTTTTAGGTGTCAATAGGTGTCATAATAGGTGGAATTCGAATTCCACTCATGTTGGAGGAGGAATATCAAGTATGTAAAGAGCTATATATATAGCAGAACATCTGATGTACAAAGGGTTGGAAATTTATGGAGAAAATCTCTCACATTGTGTCATTGTAGAAGATTATGTTTTTATGAATGCAGGCTTTGGCTTTACTTCTCAGGATTCAGAAGGAGTTCAATGATGACTTGTTTATGTTTGTCCTTATTTCCTTATGTGCAGTAGTATGAATGCATGATACTTAGAATTCATTGACATGCTCCAACTTCCTTCATACATTCATGGACTGTATTTTCCTACATGTCTCTATGTGTTAACTGATATATTGAACTTTGATGCCTTGACTTCCATGTTTAGCTGATACTGCTATCATACTGAAACATATCTGACTCCCTAAGCCAAATGGATACTTTCTAATTGTGTTTCCACCACTTACATTTTTACATTTGTTTCATAAGAGTTAGCCATCTTAATCATAATCAAAATCATTAATCCATTGAGAGAGCCCTCTCAGGTTGGGGAGGCTAAGCCTCAGCTAAAAGTAGGTTTGAAAGAGTTATGCAAGGTCTACTTGATTAGCAGCCTATTAGGGGTGGATTTTTGTGATAACATTTTGGTGCATCTGCCAGGAGCCTGAAGTCTATTCATTCCCGAAACTAAGAGGTTGAACTTCTGAAGGTAGCAGGAGCTCAGACATCTTTCTGAGGTTGCAAATCTACCTTGGCGACTCCACACATCGAATAACAAATTGGAAGGTGACTCCACTACTAGAAGATTAGTAGCTTGATGAAGTTCCAAGATGAGCTCCACTACAAGAATGAATTCCAGGTATGCTCCTATGAATCGTTCTCATATCCCTGGTTTTCCAAATCCTATGCCAAAGGTTGATTGGTTAGAGGATCTTCCAATATTCAAAGATGAAAAGAGAGACAATTTTGCTCTTCATTTGGTTAGGTTCCATATGCATGTACGTAGTCTTAAGGTTCAGTTCCCTGAGGATTGTCTCATGTGGATGTTTATGACCACTTTAGAAGGGAAAGCATGGTCTTAGCATAAAATCTTGGAAAATGGTTCAATATATTCGCTTGCTAATTTTCATGATGAATTCTATGAGAAGTATAAAGAATGTCATCCTTCCTTATTGCTACTCAAAGATTGTTGTAAACATTCTTTAAGTCTTATTCAGTATTTGGAGGATTGTTATGATGATGATGAATTTATGGATGAAGAAATTTTAGAGGATCTTCATAAAAATGCATTTCAACAACAAGAAGAAAGTATAACATCCCATGAAATGCAACATGAAAATCAGCAGGGGTTTACTTGTGAAAACCATGTTACACCCTTTGATATAAATGAGAAGATGCAGCAAACTTGCCCATATTTTGATCACAATGAGTATGAAATGGATTACACACAACAAGAAGAAATACTAGAAGAAATTTTTTATGACCCTCAGGAAGAGGAAAAGGTTGTTCATTTTTGTAATTCCTTGCATCAGCTTGCATCAAAGAATGATCTTTATAGTGAAGAAAATTACATTGTTTGTGGGTATCATTCAGAAAGGCAGTTGGATAGCATATCAAAGAAATCGTGTGTGGCTGAGAATAAATTGTCTAAAGATGTAGAATGTTATGATGATCATCAAAATAACCATGTCCTCTTTGACCCTATAAATGAATACATGGCCAATTTTTTCACATCAGTATTTCATTTTCATTTGCATGATGAAGATCATATACACGATAAGTTGATTTGGTCGTCTCACTATCATGGTTATTTTGAGGTTGAATGCAGTCAAGAGATTCAAGTATCAGATCAGATCGTTGATTAGCTTTATTGGAAATATCATGTTGCTTGACCTAAAGTGGAAATTGCAGCTAGTAGGTAGATAGGAAAATGAAAAAAAGCTCAAGGTTGACTGAGAATTCTTTAGTAGATATAGATTTCTTCTCCTACAGTGATCATCAAGCATAAGCCTGAGGTGAAGGCCCAAGAAGCTTGAAGGGGATGCTTGTCAAGCAAATGTCCATTTTTCATAAGAGGATAAAGCACTGGACTTGTGAGTTGTTAGTGTACTACAAGAGCACACTATCCCAAGTGGATCCACTGTTATCACTTAAGAAGCAATTTCTAAATTGTTCACATCAGTTTGATTGTAAAGGTTTGGTGTCAGTTTGGGTTTAGTTTTTCCATGTTTGCTTTAGTGTCTAAGTCCTAGGAGTCTTTTTCCCTTTGTTAAATATGGTCAACAATATTTTTTTACCCACAATTGGTCCCACACTTATTCAAAGTGTCATGTGTTAAGGTTGTTTCAAAAATTACATGCACTATGAAATCAACTAGGAGTTTTCGTAGCGCAAACTCACAAAAATACACTATGTCTGTTACGAAATTGTTGAAGGTGACAGTTTTGTTTTTTGAGGATCTACCTTGAAAGAAAAAGGGAAATATTTTCAAACGGGAATCTCTGCAAAGGATCATTTACAAAGTTTCAACATTCAGCAACGGAAAAACAAGTAGAAGAAGGACATCTTTGAACTCTAAGCTATATTTATAAAGGTGATCATTATTTCATAGCTTGTTTTTACCAATCAACTTCTAGAAGAGTTTCTGAGCAGTTGAAAACTCCTCTCTGAAAAGTGAAAGAGGTTTTCATTCCTAAGATAATGAAGCAAACAAAACACTTCCACTTTCTTCAAATACATTATGATCTGGGAGAAATGAAGGACCAAACTTGCGATATGAAACTGTTGTAAGTGCAGTTTTTCACAAGCATATTTCTCTATTTTACACCTGTTTTTCAAAGACACATTCTAGGAGGTAGGGAAGGTGTTTCAAAAACCAAAGAGAGGTTTTTGTTCAGCATCAATTGGTTCAATAAAGCCTCCTTCAGTTTTCCTAAATACGTTGTTTGTGAGGTGTTATGAGCTCTATCCCAAGACCCATTTTTCAGCCAAAACAGAGCAAGGAACAACCTCCTAGTTTCTAGGAACAGTAAAAGGATGAGTCATCAAGTGCTAGATGGAGGGTTATTAACACTATCCAATTCGAATTCATGGAGTTATAGGTGTCATAGGTAGTTTTTAATTCCTATATAAGGTTGTTTTAATCATAATGAGAAGTTACACTCCTAATTGTTTTAGGTCTCTAGGACTGCCAGTTAACAATCAGTTTCATTTAATAATTAGTTTTAGGTGTCAATAGGTGTCATAATAGGTGTAATTAGAATTCCACTCATGTTGGAGGAGGAATATCAAGTATGTAAAGAGCTCTATATATAGCAGAACATCTGATGTACAAAGGGTTGGAAATTTATGGAGAAAAGCTCTCACATTGTGTCATTGTAGAAGATTATGTTTTTATGAATGCAAGGTTTGGCTTTACTTCTCAGGATTCAGAAGGAGTTCAATGGTGACTTGTTTATGTTTGTTATTATTTCCTTATGTGTATTAGTATGAATGTATGATACTTAGAATTCATTGACATGCTCTAACTTCCTTCATACATTCATGGACTGTGTTTTCCTACATGTCTCTATGTGTTAACTGATATATTGAACTTTGATGCCCTAACTTCCATGTTTAGCTAATATTGCTATCATACTGAAACATATCTGACTCCATAAGCCCAATGGATACTTTCTAATTGTGTTTCCACCACTTAAATTTTTACATTTGTTTCATAATATTTAGCCATCTTAATCATAATCAAAATCATTAATCCATTGAGAGAGACCTCTCAGGTTGGGGAGGCTAAGCCTCAGCCAAAAGTAGGTTTGAAAGAGTTATGCAAGGTCTACCTTATCAGCAGCCTATCAGGGTTGGATTTTTGTGATAACAGGCACAATTAGATCCGTGAGTGCATGTTGCGCCCCCTATTGTACCTGTTCCTATTGCAACTCATTCTGTCATCTATGTAGCTCCTGTTCTTCCTTGAGTTGTTGCTTGAGCACATGGAACTCCTTCTTTATTCCATTATCTGCCTCCATGCGATCTTTATGTTGTGTTTTCACCTCATAGTATGAGTCTCCAGGGTTACTTTTATCACAAGTGGATTTGCTTGAGCTTGCAACTTTGTTCCACCTCTGTGTTGTCAACAACCTTCCTCTTGTGTTTTTTGCGTGTAGGTATGATGCCTTCAATTGTTTCTAATGGTGCTACTTGCTACAATGTTGCTATCATCATATCTTGATGTCAGTGTCTACGAACAACTTGATGTCTTCATGCGTAAGCAATTTCACAGATACTTGATCCACTGCATCCCCAAGCGTGCTCTCAATGATGTCTTCAACTCTGCTCTCCTAGAAACCATTGTACCTGTGCTTCTAAGAGGCATATGAACACCTACGATACCTGGAGACATGGAAACACTCATGGAAAGAAATATGTCAATCGAAAACCAAAACAAACTTGAGAAATAACTTGCAACATACCTATGCGACTCATCATGAAGGTTGCGCAATTTTCGTCGAGAGTTCGGGAGACTAACTGCCAAAACTGTGTAAGACATAGTCTGGGTTGTTGGGAGGCTGGCTGACTGCTGGAACTATGTAATGCATAGCCTACTGAGAACTGAAATTGTGCAATGCATAATTTTAGTCAGCAGTGACATGCAACCAGCAAACTACATTCCGTAGTTTCTAGGGCCAACAGGACACTACCTCCAAGAATTGCACAATGCAAGCGTGGAGGCTAGTGCCTGGCTAGGCTTGTGCAATTCCTGGAGGGAAGGTAAAGTCTTTGCTTCCATAAATGTGCAGTTCTAGCTAGGCAAGGCACGGTTCAGGCCAAGGCAGCCCAGTTCGACCAACAGGAAAATGAAAACATGAAGTTTGAATGCATGGTGAGATGAGTGAAAATGAGTGTGAATGATCATTCATGTAAATAGCAAGTGCAGGATTCAGAAAATGGGAAAGCATGCATGTGTGTGAATCAAGTTGCCGCAATGATGACTGTGCGTGCAAAACAATGTCATGATTATGACAATAGTGAGATGGAAACAAAAACTGAAACAGTGCTTCTACAAGCTAATATACATCAAAAAAATAGCAAGCACTCACTAAAATCAAGAAGACATCACTCACATGAAGTGAAACATAAAAAGTAACAAAAACACAGCGTGAGACATGAAAAGTGGGCTTACCCCAAAACAACTGAGTTGAATGTGCCATCGAATCCTAGATGCAATGTGGGATGTCAGAGATGCAAGGTTGATGTGAGGAATGAGCTCTGCAACATCGAGTTGATGAGTTTTGATAAAATAGACATTGGGACGTGCATACCACAAATCTAGGAAAAGCAACACTTGGCGAGAGGTTTCTGAAATGATCCTTGCATGTAACCTCTAGCTGCTAAAATAGACCCCTAAATCCAGGGATGCCTTTGCATGTTACCTTGGGAGAAGTAGTCCATGCATGCAAATCAATTTTTCTTGGTCCCAGAGGGAACCAATCAACCCGAAGACAGATGCATTTGTCTGTGATCCTGGGATGAAAATCTACGCAATTTCTAGGGTGAGCAGAGATGGGTCCCAGAGGGATTACGCAATTTCTAAGAGGAACAGGTGATAGTCTCCTAGGATTGCGCAATTTATGGGCTAAGCAGTTGTCCTATGTGGATTTGTGTAATTTCTGTTAGTTGTTGGTTTGGCTATCCCAGAGCGATTGTGCAATTTCTGGGTTGAGCAGCTGACTGTTGCAAAGAATTACACAATTTCTGGGTTGAGCAGTCCCACTGGGATGGATTGTGGAGTGTTTCTAGTGAAGGTTGATAGGCAGGATTATTCAATTCTGGAGCTCAGTAAGCTATTAGTTAGATTCTGCAATTTCTGGAGAGAAGGAGGGTTACCCTCCAAAATTTCACAATTTATTGATGGATCTGCTTAGCCTGCAACTGGACCATGTCCGGAGAAGTAGCCTATGAGGGGGATGCAACAAGCTATCATGGATAGGTTGGAAATCTACTTGAAAACCACTGAAGCTTATGTACTTGACAGTGCAAGATATGCTGCTGAAGATTGTTGGTAGGGAGGCTCCAAAATGAAGCTAAGGCAAGATTTTGGAGGGTGCTTGTAGCCGCTACAACACTCGGTGACACACTGGTAGAACTCTAACTCTCTAAATGGACATTGTTCATGAAAAGCAAGTCTAAGACCTCCAGAATTAGTGTTTAGTTCTTTGTTCATCTTGGTTTCTAGACTTGCTTGATTGTAAGATGTAGCATCTGCCAAGCCCTTGGTTGGTTGACACACATTCCAAGCCAACCCAACACAATTGTTTCGATTGGGGATGAGGGGTACATTGGTGTACAAGAAATATAGTCGTCAGAGTTTTAGCTTCATCTCTGGTGTTGCTCCGCTCCCAGCAGGCCTGAATAGTACCCTAGCAGAATCACGTAGGAACATAAGCATCGCTCCGCTACTAGCAAGCCTGGTCAGTACCCCAATGGAGTTACTTGCATCACCTCTCTCACAAGAAGCCTTTCTCTTCTTTTGCCTTATTCATTTTTGCAAAATTTTCACTTTTTCATTTTTTTTTATTTTTCATTTTCATAATTGTGCATAGCACTTATTCATTTCAGAGGTGGAAGAGGGATCCCATCTTATTGAGAACAAAATAGGTTTTTTCTTTAGAGAAGTATTTTATATATAACTCTGATGTGGCTATTAAGGTTTCCCCCCTCACCTTATTCTACCTGACTGAGCTGACAAGGATTAGCCCAAAAATAACCGACTAGAGTAGGTGATACTAGTTAGCATGCAAGTGTTGTGTTTTCACCAAGGTTCACTTCGAAGAGTATGTATTTTCCATTCATGTATCATGGACTGAAGACAACAAGTTCTTACATCATAGAGTTGACAACATATACCCAAATGTTGATAGTTGTACAAGTCCTCTTGTACTTTACCCAACTTGCTTCAAGAGTTACACACAGTCCACGCAAAACTAACCTACAGACAATAACAAGCAATCAAACCAAAAAGAAAAGCAAGAAGCAGAAGAAAATATGTATACAAAGTGATTTAGCAAACAAACAAGCAATAAATAAAACAAACAAGGAAATAAGCAAACATGCATGCAATAAAACAACTCAAAAGCAAACACTACTCCTACTCCTAAGCTAATAATGCATGGGCCTGATCACGTGAAGTGACATTTCCAATGTAGCCACCAGTGCATTGGTCGACCCATGTTGGTGAAGGCATGGTTCATGAACCTCGCAGTTGCGCAAACTAGCAAACATGAAAGATATAATGATGAAGACAAACACACTCTAATCTTAAGCGCGTCCACAGAAAACAAGTAAGTGAAAGCGCATGACATGAACTTTGTGGACTTTCTATGGTGTTGTGCTATACTGCAGGTAGATGTTGAGTGTATGCATTCTCTTGACTATGACATGCAAGCAAACGTGAGAAAGGTAGACCACTTACATTGTGAAATTGTGCTTTCTGTGTAATATTCCTCCAGTGCTTGAGTGATGAGATCATGTAGTTCGAGTGGAGGAAGAAAAATTTGGGTGTTTGGTTGCTCTTCAATGCAAAGCAGAGAGTCATGAGGAGCCTTACATGTTTCAACAATTTCCTGATTGGAAGTGAAACCAACCTCAAGAAGATGAGGGTCTGACATAACCATCAGCTTGGGCTAAAGTGCCTTAGTAATCTAAGGGGTTTCAACTTTGTCAATAGATAGATCATCGTAGACCAGTGTCTTAAATGGATTAACAACGATTGAATCAACAACATGATTAGATGAAGAAGTAGAGAGATCACGACAACCAAGATCAGAAAATCCAGGATGTTTATCGACATCGTCATGATTTGATGAACCATGCAGAGGGGTAGATGAGAAGTAAGGATGTCCACCCTCTATGTTTTTAGAAATGACAAATGATAGATTGGACAAATTTTTGGAGGAAGATGTGTCCTCTCCACAATGTAATGATAGACTAACATCCGACGTGTCCTATGAATGATCGGAAGAAGAAACATCCAGAAATGAGTTCTCATAGGGGAAATCAACAGTGGAAGAATCACAGGGGATGTCATGATAAAGCGAATGAGCCATGACTAGAAGGGATTCATCCTTTACCATGGGTTCTTATTTAGATTCCTACACACACTCATCATGAATGATGGTGCAGGTTGGCTGCATAACACCAACTATGTCGATAACTTGATCCTCGTTCATAGCAGGTGTGGAGTTTGGAATGGAAGAACATAAGACAGTACAATCGGGAGGATCAACAAAACGCAGGGATGGAGTTTTAGGGAATGAATCTACATGACAACCAACAATTTTGTAAGCCAAATCTTCATAGATATCAAGAGCAGGTGGAGTGGGAGGATGTGACAGTTTAATAGATGTGTGTGCATGATCTCCCACATTACTCTGCGATGGTGGAGTTGTTTGATGAGGTGAAGGTGAACAATCACTTGTGATAACTGTTCCTGCCTGTGATTATGCAGCTCCATCACCAAAGTGTGTTGAGATGGGTTTGGATATGTGAAGAAGATACTCAAATATTCCATCAAGAAATTTGTAATCAATACCATCCTCGGGGAATCGGTATGCACCATTACAAAAGCCTGCGTGAAACTATTTAACAGATTCATCGTGTTTTTTTTGTAATTTCATAATTTCTTTGTTGAGTGATTTACGATTAAAGTGATTGAAAGCATAGTCTATCTTTGCAACCAGATGAACAAGAGAATGAATAGATTTTCTAGGAAACGTGGTACACCAGTGCATTGGGTGAGCTCTAAGAATGTAGACAAACAACGCGCAGGTCATGTATTCTTCAAAGATTCCATGTCTTTTGCATGAGCCTGTAATTTCGACCTCATGCCTAACTAAGGCTACATGGCCTCCATCATCATATGTTTTATGTGACAAGTTATCAGAGAGATCTTTTGAGATAATGAAGGCATTTCCATAAGTCATACACTCATGAAGAGGAAATCGATAGTTAGTCATGATGAATATGCAGAGATTCAAAACAGATGTGAGGACTCAACTTGTCATCTAGCCCTCCTTCTAGTGCCAAAATGTTGACAATGCTGGACCCACCAACATGTCAGGGGATCTCCTCGGTAAAAAGTCCCAATTAGACCTCAAATAGTTTGCTATAGGAGTCTCAACAATGGGTCATGCAGTATCTCCTTGACCACTGTTTCACATAGAGGCATGTAATATGTCCCTGTTGGTGAGGCTCACTGAAATCGGTGGCTGAGGAAATGATGACGGTATAGGGTTTTGGTCAGACCTTGCAACAACAGACCTGCACAGACCTCGGCGTCACTATAACAACTCTCCAGCAATACAAGAAGTCATACACAACAAAGAATAGAGTACAAGTCATGGATAACCTCCAGGGGGAGGACTTGACACCTCCCCCCAATGGTCAAGAAAATACTCAGATGCACATGGAAAATGATGGGAAAAAGCCATAGGAAGAGGTGGAAACGATTCCTTTTGCAAAGACAGATAATACAGGAAGAAATAAGTTTCCCAAAGTAGCATCAGCGACCTGTAAACCTGTCACAGCTGGAAGACCTAAGATTGAGCTATTAAGTCAAAGAATCAACTCCCAAATCCAATATATGAAGGATCATGCTTTAATAGGGAAATTTATCGGCTTCTGGCCCACAGAGAAAGCTTTGTATGGTTGGATCGTAGCCGAATGGAAACCAAAAGGGCACATCACCTTGTAGTTGTGACCAAACGGCTTTTTCACAGCAGTTTTCAATTGTATAGAAGACCGAAATGGGGTCATCGATGGAGGACCATACTTCTTCAATGTAGTTGGTCTTCACCTGAGAGACTAGGTTCAGAGTTTTAACCCAGACAAATAAGACTTAAGTTGGGCACCAGTATGGATTCATCTTTATTCCCTTCCATTGGAGTACTGGGATGAAGATTCACTGAAAGACATTGGAAATGGACTGGGGGAGTTCATTAAAATTGCAGAGGAGACAAAACTCAGAAGATATACATCCTACACCTACATTTGTATCTATATGCATCTAAGCAAAGCTCTTCTAGATGTCGTAAGCTTATATCATGATGATTTTTAGTGGATTCAGTTAATAAATTATGAACATGTCCCGTTTCGATGCAAAAAATGTCATGCCCTTGGCAATATCTTTCATGGTTGCTCGTTAAATCCGAAACCCCTGACCTATACCTCCTTAGAAAAACCTGATTCTGAAGGTTTCACCAAGGTTAAAAATCGCAAAAAGAACCAGAAAAAACTGCATCAAACCCTAAAAATCCTTCCACCAACACTTCAATTCCATCCACCAATAATAGCTTTGAGATCTTAGCTCATCTGGAGTCGACCACCAAGGAGTTCTCCTTACCCTATGAGGAGACTCTTAAGAAACCATCCAAGTTCAACCCCTCAGGCTCAGGGCAAACCCAAAAGCATCGCAATCCATAGATTTAACCACTTCCTCACCCAACCTGATACCGATCTGGAAATCTCATGGCATGGATATAGACATTTTGCAGCAAGAAACCACCATTGCAATAGACTTCGCAGAGGAAAGTAGCGAGGCCAAGCATATGGAAGAAGAACCTGAAAGTATAGACATAGGAGATCTATACATATTAGGATTGGAACAAGCTTGCAAGAAAAAAGAATTTGATGGGATCCCAAAAAGACGACTAGAAAATTTGGAAGTCATCCTTTCCAAAGCACAATAGCAAAGATCTTTAGGTATTCAACCCGGAATTCAATGGGATGGAAAAAACATTTCTAAAGACAATAAAAACGGGGGAGGAAAATAAACCTCCAAAGAACCATCCATATTGGGGAAATGCTAGTGGAATCAGGAAGATATTCCAAGCTTAGAAAATATTACAGTCCCCTACACAATAATGAAACATGAATCTCACATCTTCAAATATAAGATGGCTAAACATCCCTTGGAAATACAGAAGGATAAAAGACATGATTCAGTAGGAGAAACTCCAAATCTTCTTCATGCAAGAAACAAAATGTAACTCTATTACACTTGGTCAAAACCTTGCAAAAGCATGGCCAAGAAGTCAAGCAATAACAGTGAATGCCCTAGGAGCTTTAGGAGGACTAGCAATAGCCTGGGATGAATGAGCTATCATGCTTACTAATATCCATGTGAGTAAGCATTTCATTCAATCCACCTTCCACATAATAGGGAAAAATGTGCATGGTCACCTAACCAATGTATACTTTCCCCAGGAGGCAATGCATAAAATAGACATTCTGAATACGTTATCTTTGATCAACTCCACCAGAACACATCCACTCTGGATCATAGGAGGAGATTTCAATATGATTACTAAACTGGAAGAAAAAAGTGGAGGCAGGAATAAACTGGATAGTGAAAGCATCCATTTAAATAATTTCATCCAAAATAACTAGCTAATAGATATGCCATTCAATAATAGAATCTATACTTGGAATAACAGAAGAGCTAGCACCCAACAAATTTCCTCTCGACTGGATAGATTTCTGCTTTCAGATAATTCCATCTATATTGGAGGAGATCTCTTTGCCTTGATCTTACCTCTTACAGGTTCAAATCACTGGCCTATCTCACTCCAATGGCAAAGACCTGGGAGCAACACACGGAGACCCTTTCGCTTCAAAGCTTTTTGGTTGATGCATCCAGACTTTAACAACCTGATAAATATAGTTTGGAAAAGCTTCAGCCCCCTAGAAGGTTCAAAAATGTACCAATTCCAACAAAAACTCAAACATCTCAAAAAGAACATCAAGTAGTGAAATCAGCTGACCTTTGGCGATATCTTCCAAGCTCAAAATGCTCTAGATCAAGAAATGAAAAGACTCCATCAGAGGATCATTACTGAGGGAAGAACTGAAGCACTCACAGAGTAAGAAAAGCTCCTTCAGACACAAATAGCAGAAAGAGAAAAGCAAGAGGAAATAATCTGGAAACAAAAATCTAAAGTTAGATGGCTTAAGGAAGGAGAAAGAAATACAAAAAAATTTCATCACACTACCATACAGAGAAGAATGCACAACAACAACACTTACATTCAGAATCAGCAAGGAGAACGCTTGGAAAACCATGAAGATGTAGAACAAGAGCTTCTTACTTACTTCAAATAGGTGCACCAAGAACCACAAGTCGATCGACAACCAGCTATAGACAGGATTATAAAGAACATTCCGAAAATCATAATAGAAGGGCACAATCAACTCCTCCTTCACCCGATATCTTTATAGGAAGTAGAGTATGCTATGCGAAAACTCAAGGAAGGAAAGGTGCCTAGCCCTAATGGTTTTACCTCCAATTTCTTTCACAACTATAGGGATCTCATTAAAGAGGAGGTTTGGCAGGTTGTTGAGAAATCCTAGACTACTCGATGGATGCTTCCCTCTCTGAACACGAATTTTATTGCTCTGATCCATAAAGAAGTGCAATCTCTGACTCTAGACAAATTTAGGCCTATCACTCTCTAAAATTTCATTTAAAAAGTCATATCTAAAGTTATTGCCTCTCGATTGAAGACGTTGCTACCTATACTCACCTCGCCAGATCAATTGGGGTATGTTGGATGTCGGTAAATCATGGATGGTATCATTCTCACCCATGAGATTATACATTCCCTGAAGCAGCTCAAAAAAGCAGGTATGCTCTTAAAAATTGACCTTTCAAAATATTTCGATAAATTAAGCTAGACTTACATTCAAAACATGCTAATAGCCTTTGGATTATCCCCTCCTTGGGTTAGATGGGTTATGAGTCTTATATTCTCCACCTTTTTTTCCATTCTGGTCAATGGCATCCCTTCCACTCCCTTTCATCCTTCTAGAGGAATCAGACAAGGAGATCCTCTTTTCCCCTTTCTGTTTGTTTTAATGGTGGAAGGGCTCTAATGAATTATCCAAAAAGCTCTTCAATCCTAGAAACTCAGAGGTCTCTCCTTCCCCAACACCCCTTCCTTTACCTACCAACAATTTGTGGATGATAACATGTTTTTTGGTCATCCCTCAATTCAAGAAGCCCTCAAAATAAAATCCCTTCTGAATGAGTTCTCTGATGCCTCTGGTGCCAACATTAATAATGAAAAATCCCAAATCTTTTTCTTTCATACCCCTTTCATCACTCAATCTTCCATATCTTGCATTTTTTATTCACAGTTGCAACTCTCCCCTCTGAATATCGCGGTGCACATATGACTTACTCTGCTTTAAAGCATTCTACCTGGCAACTTCTCTTCGAGAAATTGGAAGCTCGACTTTCCTCCTAGACTTATAGAGCCCTCAATATGTCCAGTCATCTAGTATTAGTCAAAGTTGTCCTGCAATCCATACTTCTTTATCTTTTTTCTGTATTGGTAGCACCAAAATGGGTGCTTAAGAAAATCAAAATTCTTCAGAGGGATTTTTTATGGGGATCCTCGGGACAAAATAGAAAATGGGCACTAGTCAGGTGGGCTACATTCTGCCTTCCAAAAATTTTAGGGGAAATCGGGCTCTGTGATCCTCAACATAGAAATGCAGTCATGGGAGCACGTTTATTGTGGAAATGGATCTCTGCACCGCATACTCCCTGGGCCATCCTCTAGACAGCCAAATATGCAAGCAACCAACCAATATATGAGTTAATTGGACTCACAGAAGTAGGCAAAGGGTCCTTAATTTGGAACGTGGCTAGTTAGCACAAAGATATAAACCAACAACATAGTTTTTGGGAAATAAGGGATGGCAACAGTGCATGTTTTTGGGATGAATTATGGCAGAAAAGACCCAAGCTGAGGGAACTGATTAGACCCCACCAAATACAAGAATGGGAAGAACATCAAATGGATAAGGTGAGCAAGCACTAGATGCCTACTGTCATGCAGGGATACCGACAATGGATAAACATGGGAAATATATCAGGCAAGGCACAGAGTCCATTCAAAAAACTTTGGAGGTAGAGCTTCTTAATAGAAAATTTCATTTTTCTCACAAGAAGAATATAATACGATGTGGTTATAATGCATGAAGAACTAATGACCACTCAAGAGGCTTACAAACTAATAATTGGCAATAAAACAGTCAAGGATCCTCAATGGGACAAAGTATGGTCCCCCAACATATGGCCAAAAGTCTCTACCTTCCTCTAGTTGTTATGTCAAAACAAAATACTCACTTGGGATAATATAAGGAAAAGAAGTTTCCACGGGCCCTCCATTTTCCCCAACTGTAAACAACAGGAAGAAACCATTTTGGATCTCATGAACTCCTGCCCTTTGGCAAATAGACTCTGGGAAAAATCAAGTTTTAGATGCCAAAAAGAAGGAAGAATTAAAGAGGACATTACCAACTATTGGAAATAATACTGAGAAGGGGGGTGAATCAATATTATCAAGTCAAATATTCCTTTTTCAAAATCAAATGATATACGCTACTTCAATTAATTAAACCCGCGTATATACGCAACTATACAGAAGGAAACCCACGTATACAAAGAAAACTTTTAATTTACTTTATCTTTCTGATGTTGATTGTTAATCTGTGTTTCAGAATCAAATAACCAGTAACCAGAAACAGTAAAACATAGCAGAAAGACAATCACACACAAGAACACAACATATAAGGTGGAAACCCAATGTGGGTGAAAACCACCTGCTGCAATTCGTCTCTATCTTCTTTTAAATTAGAAACTTCTTTTACAATGTACTAGTGCGGTCCTTTACCAATACGCAGGCTGCAACCTGCAGAGAGCTACAACCCTCTCTCGTTCTCCAGCTTCTCTTGGAAGGGAGCTACAACCCCCTTTAGCTCTTGTACTAGCCAAGATACTAGTACGTAGGTGCTGGCCTACAGAAGGCTACAACCTTCTCTTTCTTCTAGGGACCACGTTTCATAAATTTTCAGACTGGATCCATGAACATTAATCAATCATCAAGAATTTCTCCATCAACCAAACTGCTTTCCACCAATTAGATCTGAATCAAGTAAATTCTTCTTTGACAGTTGTACCCAAACCTCAATACCATAAACCACACACCAAAATCTGAACCCAGAACACAACAACAATAAACAGAAGCAGCTAGATCACAACTCAAAACATATACGCTATTTCAATAACTTGAATCATGCATGCATACGCTTCTGTGTTTAGAACAACCTGCGTATATGCTGTTTTCATTCACTGAACCAGCGTGTATACGTGCCTTCGCTTCACTGAACCTGCGTATAGATCTATAAAGGATAATTTGCACTTTCAGATATTCAAACACTCATTAACCCAGATTTGTCAGTGTTATAGATCAAGCAAGCGCCACATGTAACAGACCAAAATCATACAAAGATAATATCATTCAAGCTTAAAGATTATGACCCATCAATAGAACTTATCCTTCTCTTTGCGCTAAGGTTCCTCCTTTATTCAGATCTAGATCTGCACCATAACCCAATTACCAGTATTCCAGATCTACCACTTTATCAGATATTCAATAATAATTCAGATGATCATTTGCCACATGATCTCCTTCCTCTTTTATAGTCTTAGGCCTTCCATAATACCACGGTCCAAAACCATAATAAACAAATACCATGGACCCAATACTAGGGATTAACACATCTGACGAGACTCCATGGTCGAAAACCATAGGTTCAAATCCCAAGGACTAACTACCATGGTCCAAAAGCAAGTTCTCCAACATATACACACCTTTGTTATGTCTAACCCACGTGTATACGTGCCTTAGTCTAGATGAACCTGCGTATATGCCTTTCCTTCATTCTAAAAGCCTGAACTGAGATCTGTTACCAAAGAGAGTTGCCATCAAGGACAACACCTGTGCCATGGCTCCAAACCTGTGCCATAATGCCAACACCATTCATGCTGTGACTCTTCCCCGTAGACCTTGGTCCATTTCGTGAGGTGCGTGCATGGGTCATCTAGTCTGTCATATTTGTCTACTAGTTGTCTTTGCGGTTTCTCAAATCGTAGGCACATCATCCTTGTACATCCACGTCAGTCCTCAAAATTTCCTTGATGCATACCCCACCATCGCGCGGGTGTTGCACGTAGTGCCCACTTTAGCACATCGAACCACTACTGTTTTGGTATTGTGCTTTCAAATCAGCTTAGAAATTCATCCATCACCTACAATCCATCATATGTCAGCAACTCCCTTGCCTCTATGGTCACGCAATGCAGTGACCTAATCATCATGTTGTAATTAAGTGTTGTTACTTCGTGCAACCGATGTTGTCACCGCTCTACTTCTTTGTCCGAATCTGAAGTGCAGGAGCTTTCGTACTCCCACGAGATTCTCCCATCTGCCATCAGATTCACCCAATCTTGATCTCATGCAATTAACCTGTAAATACAATCAAGATCATCATTACTATCATCGTTGCGCATTGGTTCAGTATAGCACACTCCTTCGGCTGGATCCAGTGGTATTACTACGCGTAATGACTTTTTATCAAAGATCATTTTGTGCTTCTTTAGATTTATGACTCCGTTCATATCGGTGGCCGAGTCTATTCTTAGCAGTGGAGGGTGGGGGTTACTGTCATCGACAATCTCTATTACTTCAAAATCCACCTGCGTGCTCGCACCTTCAACATCTACAATTACCCCTTGCAATCTCCCCATTGGAAAAATATTTTATTGGTTCGCCATTCGTAATTGAATAGGGGACCATTGTAACGTGGGTCTACCCATGCGTTCCCATGTTTGCTTTGGTAATAAATTCACATCCAAACCCAGATCTAGGATTACCTGATCCATTTCATAGTCACCAATCTGCACAGTCAACCTCATTTCCGTTCCAGTGCACAATGCATGCTTCTGCAGTTTCCGGATCATGCACTGTTCTCCTTACCCCGCGCACCTTGTGATCTGTTCCCGTAGTCCCTTAATGCTTTGTTGTCGCTAACAGTTTCATGCATGTCTCCAGAAAGGTAGTGAGCATTGACGGATCCATTTCTGGTTCTAGATGATCCTTACTACCTGAAGTGGAGGCCTCTATGAAGCTCTTCTTAGCTTCCATGAATGTCTCCTTCGTGCATTCTAAGTCAAACTCAGGTTCCTTTGTAGGAGCTTTGCAAACTCATGTACTTTCTTCTGGCTACTTCCCCTTATCATCTCCCATGGTCATACTGCTTCTAATCATCATGTTTACATTCGAGTCTTCTTGGCGTGACTCAGACCTCATCATTTGTATATTCTGAGTCAGAGGGGGCTAGAATACCCCTTTTTCACGCATCTTTGTGATCAACGAGGGATAGTCTTCTGTCTCATGATCAAACTGAGCACAATACAAACATGATATCCTTGTCAGGTTGGTACAATCATGGGCATAGTGCCGTGGCCCTCTGCAATTGTAACAAATTAGTTGTCCGCGACCCCTTCCTGGTCCCATACCACCTTGTCCTCGACTGCACCCCTAAAATCCAACGTGCGCCATCCCTGCATTTGGGTTGAGGGCTCGCGTTTCAGTCTACACCCTATAGGCAGGGGTCTGATTCATCATTAGTTCATAACTGTGGAAAGTGCATTCATCATGGCTTACCGACCTGCAGAAATTACAAAACAATTGTTTGGATGTGTGTGTGTACTTCTGCAGCAAATGATAATTATCCATAGTGTGTTTCCCTCCTATCTGACAGATTGCGCACCATACAGCAGGTTCCGTGCTCAACCCTGCCTGTGCCTCTGGTCTCAATAGCATCAGCCCTCCTCCTGCCAAGTAGTTCGCGAACAATGGATAGAGATCTTTGTCATGGCCCTGGCCTTTACATTTTATGCACCATACTTCCTCGCGTGCCTCTGGCTGAGGTGACCTATCCTATTTTAAACTCTGCATTTCTAGCCATATATTATGTAGTTGCGTGTGGATTTGTTGGACTCTGAACCCAGGGTCTTGTATTGGGGTCTCATGTAATCTCATTGCCATTTCCAATGCTTCAGCCCGGCTGGAAAGTTTTTGCTGCAATAGCGTCGTCCTCAAGTGTGGTGTCAGAGATGCTACAAACCATGCGCAATGATGTCCATCCATCAACGTCATATTGGCTTCGCGAATCGTACTCTTTAGCCATTGATCCAGATCCTAGGGGGTCTTGCCCGAGAGCATCGCGATCTCTTTAAACCCGATGATTACTTGTGTTTTTGACTTTAGCCTGCTAAATTCCCTATTTAGCACGGCCTAGATTTCTACAATTCCTGCGTTTGGGTGTTCATTAGAATGCTTGACATACCATGTTAGTGCATGATCCTACAACACACTTACCAATGTGGTTTTCTTAATATTGTCATCCATGACACCTTGTACTTCCCATACCACTCTTACCACGAACCAAAATTGGTCTGGATCTTCATTCCCTACTCCTCTTAATACCAGTAGTTTGAATGTGTTCGCCATACTAAACTATGGAGGTGGCAGAGGTGGAGTGGGTGGTTATGGAGGTGAGGGGGGTGAAACCGGTGATGGTGTGGGTGGAGGTGGTAAATGCGGAATTTGCTTCCTTATCAAACTGGTTGCACTTCTCAGAGAAACTTCGCAAGCTCTTCCTCGCTCTCCCGTGAGTGTGAAATTAAGGGATTGTTTTCTAATTCTTCACTACTTATACTTTTGTAGATCTTCCCACTCCGCGTAGTCCCAAACATTAATTTATTCACATAACCCGCTTTTCACACAATAGCATCTTAATCCAAGTGTTCAAAGATTTAATATACTTACCTCGTGGTCCCTTGAGAAAACGACATTCTGCCTCACTGCAGCTAATGGTCATGTCTACTGCAAACTCAGTGATAAATCCTCCTATTATCTGGTCGAGCCAATGGTCCACAGCTTGTGTGATCTTATCTTTTGACACTTCTAGTCTGTGCACTAATTTCGGAGTCCACACTATTGGTTTGTTGAGCCTACACCTTGCCTGGTTGTCTGCTAACTTTGCAGTCCACTCATACAGCTCAGAAGGAAAGGATGCAAAGAAAATCTCATGGATTTTTGTATACAAATAGCGCTCCAACCACTATTCCTTAGATACTAATGGAGTTCTGTTTTCCTGTGTGATCCGGATTTAAACAGGAATGCAATAGATTACAGAGATAACCATAAATACAGAGATGCGATAACCATAAATAAAGAGATGCAACGGAAATAATACTTCATTTCATTAATGGAAATACCGAAATATGCTTACAACCAGAATTGGAAATAAACCAGCTAGGACGATGGTAGCTTATCTCTGAGAAGAGATGTGCGGCTACATGTCTCTGAACTATTCCCAACTTGTGTTACAATGAGGCTCGAAGGCCTATTTATTATTGAGAAACAAATGGAAAACCCTTCACATTCCAAAACCGACCCTTAGAAGATGAAACGCCAAACTATGGGCCCGTTTTGGGTAAATTGGTACATCAATTTCCCGGGGTCATAACTTTGGCATACGATCTTCGTTTGACGCGTATGATAGCTCGTTAGAAAGATCTATCTGAGAACTACCATTCTTGGAATGGGCAACATCGATCCATCTTATGGACCCATGTTGCCCCTGGATTCCCCAAAACACGTCGTTTAGGGCCTCAAAACAGCTCCGGAAGTTCAGGACCCGAAAAACTGCTAAAAATAGTAAGTTGTGCTATAATTAAGGAAACTGAAAATGCTGAAAGAGACAATGATGGGGGTCCAGATGGACTTGGCAGGTGGCTACCAATATCCACCTGGATCACTGTGTCGCGAACTCATGAATCTTCTTATCCAACGACTCTTCAATTTCTTTCCTTATTGGGTTTTAGTGGCACAACATCATACATCCCTTTTACAGATCTCGATCCTAGAAATGGAATCATTTGTTGGCTTGTATGGGCCTGACCTAGGTTCAGAGGTGTTTTATCCAAACAAATCCCAGTACTACTTTCCCTTTTGACAATAGTCTATGGAGCATGGACTGAGGTCTCACCCGAAGTAGTATGGGAGGGTGCTAGAACCAGGTTTCCACACCCAGTAGATGTCTGATGAGCTTATGGAGATCTTTAGTTTAGCCCTGCGTGCACGTAACTACATGCACTTGCTATGCCTTCGCCGTCTGTGATACTGCTTTCGCGCAACCCTACCCAAGGTGAAACTCATATAATACCCAAGTTCTTTGTTGTTAATCTATTATTACTCGATTACTTATCTTATGTGTATAAGATTAATGATTATTATAGCATATTCAGTAACCATATCAGAGCGCGCGATAAAATAAACCAATAAAAATATAAAAAAGACATCAGATACACCAAAATAGGAATCAACTTCTCTTTATTAATCTTCGCTTCAGATTACAGACTCGACACCGCCATGCGCACTCATCTGCAGGGGTCTGCACACTTAGCTGCGGACTCTACTAGGTCTCTATGCACTTAGCTACAGAGCCTCTTCCTACCACTATGACCCAGAACACTTAGTCTCTTCCTCTAAGCTTGAACCATTCCTATTCTTTTCTCGCACAAGAATCACTATATTTACACTTAGAGCTTCGCTCTATTTATACATTCCCATGGTCCGGTAGGTCGACATGACTTTACATTTCGTTACAATATTTTAGGGCAGACAACCCTATGACCGTCCTATACTTTGCGCTCCGTGCCCGCAATTCATAGAGTCTTACAAAACCTTTGAACAAAACTTGGGCTTTGAGCCCCAAAACCTGTTGTGGGGGGATTCCACCATTGGGACAAATGATGTCCTTCCATGAGTCTTCTATTGTCACATAGATCGGTGTGCACTAGTTAGAGGGAAACCAAATAATGGGAATTTGAAATCTTAAACCTATCCACTTGGTCCCACAGTGTCAGATGCACACAATATATTGCAAAATTAGCTTCAAAGCCTGAGAAAAATTATGGGCCCCAAAAGCTTCCCATACGCTCACTGCTGATGATGACAATATCCATCAACTCTGATAGGCATCCTAGGACTCCTCCTAACAAGTAAGTATCTTCCATGTACACATGTAAACACACCATTTCTATGTTGTCAACATCTAGTCCTTTCATGCTTCCAAATGCAGAAATGTGTGATGTCTGTTATAAATATCCATTGACTAACATTGTTCCATTTTGATGACAAGAGGTCGATTAGCTTGATTCTCTTTGAACTTGTCATAGGCTTTCCTCCATTTAACCTGAGTATCCATGAAGTAAGTAAATTATCTTAGCTAAATATCTCCCACATATGGCACTCGATTGAATGATTGATCATTCTCTAGGATATAATTGTGCATATAAAGTTCACACATCAAGTGTTGGCTCAGTAGGTTGTCAGCTCTCAAGATCCACAGGAACTATATAGGGTCTTCTATGTCATGGATAATTTCTAGACAGAAACAAATATATGTCGTGAAGAAATAAAGCATAGCTATTAGTAGAATGTCAACATGCCATTACCTACTACGTTACGGTGAAAATTTCATCCTTGTCGTCCTTCAGTAACTTCACTTTCCCTTGTAATTATTCAATATTTTTCTGCTATTTTTATTGTTTCTACTTAGCTTTCTCTATCTGGGTGACATGATCAGCCAACGGTCTTTTTGTTTGTTCTAGAATTCCTTCCAATTCTTCTAGGTGAGCTTCCGAAGATATAGATTCCTGCTGAAGATGAGACGTATTGGTTTCCCATTTCTAAATATCTATGGTGAGAACAAACTTCCGAGACTCAATCAAATGCAGAAATGACCCAGTCTGTGTGGCTTCCAAGGTTGTCAACCTATTTTCATTATGTACTTCTTTTGAATATTTTTCGATTCTGGGAGTCGCGGCAACTTGACTGGCGTTCCTCTTTTGTTTTCTTGCCTGTCTCTGTAAGCATAATACTTTTCTCCTCAACTTGATAATTTCCATTTTTAATTTCATTTTTTCCCTAAAGAGTGAATGATATCGGTCCTGGATGGGGGCTTTCATTTTTGCACATTGTTCAATGAGTTCCTTTTTAATAACAACCTCCTCCATTGGTCTCACGACTAGTGTTGTGTTTGGGAGATCGATGTCAGCGAACTCATCATTTGGTTCTTGCTTTACCTTTATTTCTTCCATTTGTTCAATAAGTCAAGGGGTGGCTCTAGTGTGTTCTTCTGCAGATCCCTGCACCTCAAAATTTTATCCAAATGGCTCAAGAGCCACTGCAGGTCTCCGAAGAGTAGTATCATCAAAATTGTCTTCATGTGGTCTTTTTGTTTCCCCGTTTTCTCCTTCCACTTGCTCAGGAATTGATTCTAGATCTTGTGGGTTAGTACCAACAACCATGTCTCTTTCTAACGACTCGAGGGGTGGCATTGAAACAATGTTGACAAAAATTTATTCCATTTTCTCATTGGTTGACACTGGTTCTTGTGTAACAGTGTCGAGAATGATTTCTTCAATGTGTTCACCAGTCGACACTGGTTCTTGTGTAATAGTGTTAGGGGTGAATTCTTCTCCCATTGGCTTAGTAGTTGACATTGGTTGTTGTGGAACAATGTCAAAAGTGATGCTTTCTCCTATAATTTCTCCTACAAACTTTAATATCAGAGGATAGATTCTTTCTCTTACTGTGTGGGTAGGAGAGCAGAATTTCCTTGCCCCTTTTGGTAGGGAAGTGGGGAGCAAAGAATGAGGGGTAACCTCCTCAATTTCCATTATTCCAATGCCTTCTACCTTAGTTTCTCCAATTCCATCTCCATCCCCAATATCAATTGGTTATTCTCTCATTTCTTACTCCCTTCATTACTCTGCTTCTTTTGTTTCTAGTTCCCCTAACTTTCCTAATTGTTCGAAAGTTGATGCTGGTTCTTGTGTAACAGCGTTGAATGCGGCTTCATTTGCCAACAATTATTCCTCTCATTCTTTTGTCACTTGTTCCCTCAATTTCCCCAATTGTTTGGAAGTTGATGTTGGTTCTTGTGTAACAACGTCGACTGCTGCTCCTTCCTCTCTTAATAATTCTTCTTTAACCCTTGCTGGAATCATATACGCAAGTTCCTCTTTTACTAATTCAATTAATTGTTGCCAAGTTACGAGAGTTTGTAATAGGGCATGCACCACCAATAACCTAACAAGCCCATGGTTTGTGAGGACTCCCAATGCTTGGTGCGACCCGTGTGCAATCCGTGCCATTAAATGAAGATTATTCCAAAGGAAAAATGGAATATCTAGAGAGTGCACTTGACAGAACAAAAGTCATGCAAGAAGCTTAAAATGATAGTTAAAGATAGTAGAGAGCCTACCTTCACAACTAATGTATCACATGATGAAGTATGCAACCTCGACCCATGGATACGACCATGACTTGTGGTCATATCCTATCCCCTTCTGAACCATAGTTTCTCTTTCTTGCAAAAATAATTCTAGAAATTCTAGCAAGGGTGTTCTCCTGGCAAACCAATTTTTCCTCCCTGCAGCGATCCACTAACAGTCGATATAATGTCTTATATTACAGGAATTTCCAGTCCTCAGACTCTGGAATAATTCCCTTCCAAATTTAATGCAAACTTGATTGTAATGCATTTTTCGAACCCCTACAACCTCTCAAATTAGATGTCCCATCCGACATTCTAAAAAATATGTCATACATCTAGGTGGCGTCAGAACTGCACTGTATCTTCTTGCTCATGCCTCATAACTTGAGCACCCATTTCATCAGTTGCTTTGTAGCAACACTCAGAGTAGAAGAAAAACCATTGGGGGGGTTGTTAGCTGATAAAGCTGCAGTGACAAGGATTGCAGTGGCAAGGAATGTAGTGACAAGGAAATATGGACAAGATTTATGGGAAGCCCAATGGTAAATTCATAATGATTATAGTAATTAATAAAATTCATTGGAATAGACAGGAAATTAATGTTGCCGTACATGGTGTAAGTTCCAATGTGCGTGGATAAATGCGTAGGGTGTGGTGGGAATCACAGACTGATACAAATTATGGTGGTAATGATCATGGGATTTACAAGTTGGTGCAAGGTTCAATAGAAACAATGGTATGACATTATAGCTATTAAATAGGATATATTTAATATTAAATGTGATATCTCCCCCCAACTTAGGGATGACCATCCTCGGTCATGGTTAATCATGTCATAAGTGAAGTACCAATCAAATCCACGAAGTCAGTTAGGGACGTACATAATGACTTACCCTAACGGAGTATCAACATGGGTGGAGTAGTGAAAGCTATTGTTGATCTGTCCTTGTTTGTGACTAGACCCACTCTAGGGCTAGAGGGGTTGCCTCTGTCTGCAGAGGGAACACTTTCCTACATCACAAATTGGCGACTCCATTGGGGAGGAGCTTTGGCCTGTGTTTTTCTTGTTTGCTCTTGCCTTGATTTTTTGGTTTGGTCTCTTTTGTTGCTTGGGGATCAGTCTTCAGTCCTTTTTGTTTCCTGGGTTGATTTGGGAGATACCCTTATTTGATTAAAGGATTGGTTGTTTTCATTTGGGTGTTTTGCTTTACCTGTCACTGTTTTTAAGCTTCAACACGGTTTTAATTGTAACAGTCGCGTTGTCATCACGACCACCCTTTTATCAGTATCCTTTTCATCGCGTAATTATGCCTAACAGTCGCGACGGCTCTGGAAATCGGACCATCGCGGGAAAGTCATGTACTTCCGTGCTAACAACCCTTTGTTGCTGCGGCAAGTGCTCCATCAGCGCATGTTACTTGTGTATTACCCACGTTGATTGCTATAGAATTGATTTTGTTCAATTTTACCTCCTGAATCCATCAGTCTTGCTAGCCCCTTGTTTTTTTTCACTCATTTGATGACTTGTTTTTCACTATTTATTGGTTAAGGCACTCTTTTGTGAGTTTGTTGACTGAATCTTGTTTTCTTGCTTTGTGACCTAGTTTCATTGTTTCAAGTCTTTTGGATTAGTTTTGCTTGGTTGCTTGGTTACTCAAAGATTCATTTGCAGCTTGCTGTTGATTTGTTCAAGCCTTCCTTTGAGCTTGTTTTCGGTTGATTGTTTAGTGAATGTCATTGAACCAATTTTGCATGTTGATTCGATCTCTTCACTACCGAGCATAGATTAAAATTGTTTGGGTCAACCAGGTTTTTCCACGCTTTCTTGTCACTTGTTTTTTTTTCTAGATTTAAAGACATCAAATCGAAAATATTGCATTCATTTAGTACGAAAGTGAAAGTGAATTTGCATTTCTAGTTTTCATATTGGAAAACAAGTGAAAAAGATCTCTCATTAGTAGTTTCCGTGCACTTTAGAGATTGGTGTCTGTATGCATTGAGTGGCTACTATTGTTTTCTTGGTTTTCTTGGTTTGGAAATAATCTCTCTACCCTCCCGTAGGTAGGTGTTCATCGAAGGAAAAAGGATTTTTCGTGCATTCTAGTTGCATCCTAGGATTTATTATATACATAGGGTAAGGCCTGAAAACTGAAACATAATCCAAGATTAACTCTAAAATGAACTGAATGAATCTAACAATGCATTGGAACATAACGCACACTATTTATAGGTCTAGGCTAGAGACGTGCTCCAACGTCGTTAAACCTAGTCACTTTTGTTTCCACTTAAGGTTGGATGATTCCTCCTTTTGTGACTCAATAGTGGTCTAGTACGGACTGGTGCTCCCACGTACCATCGAGTATATGGGGAGACCCCACTAGATTATCATCCTTTATCTATAGGAAGCCATGTCTGCCGCCTTACAAGCCGTAACACACTGAACACAGCATTTGGGAAGATTGATTGTCGTAAGGAAAGTCCTTGGTTTTCATACAATCACCAAGGTGTATATGCAGTTTTACGGATTGTCTGGTAAACCTTCTGCCTAGTTCTCCAAAGTAGTCACTTTCGCTCCTTTTCAGACTCCCTAAAAGAAAAGGTTCATCTGAGCACTTGTCACTTCAGGCTCATTAAACATTCGAAGGTGAATAGAGTCATCTTTTGGTCCTTTTCTCGACTCTTTAAAGATGAAAAGGTCAAGTTGTGTTCTCATGTCTTAAAATTTATTTGACACGTTCACATTTACCCTGTTAAATCTTGTTTGCGTTAGCTTGAGTAGGGTTCTTCCCCGTTAGCATTCCTAGGATTTTTGAATCGAATCATCCTGGCAAAATCACCAATCTCGTCTCCCGTTCCAAGTGACCAAGGGTCTCCTTCTTCTGTTGTTCCTGAGACGCCGGTTGGTAGTGGTACTCTCCCTATTATTTCGAGTATCCAACCACTTAACTCTCGCGCTCCAGGAGATGAGGCTTACGATATCCATTGGAACCCCGTTTGGGAGCCTTCCGAAGAAGACATTCCCAGTACTCCTCCTGGTGTTTCGGTCCCGATGTCTTCCTCCAATATGGATGACACGTCCCCCATCACAAGTGAAGCATCCATTGTAATGAGTGGTGAAATTCCTATCTCAGTGGAGACTCCACCCTTCAGTGTCACACCTCTTAGTGTCACCCTACCCATACGCTATAGGGCTTTGAGGGATGTTATTGCTTCTAGGAACTCCTTTACAGGTTCCATGTGGTCTCAAACCATCACTCCAACTTTGGAACCCTTTGTTCCTCAAATTCAAAATACATCTGTCACTTCAGTTTCGACTATTCCAACTGTCTATGTGGCTCCTTCAGCACCCGTCGCTGGTGCTGTCACTGCATCTTAAGTCATGACCGTTGTTGCTAGACCTTCTCCTGGGTCGGCGAATGGTGGCCCATCGGCACCTACATCCGGGGTTGTCGATCCTTCGCTCATTGCCCCACCTTCTTCTGGTTTCAGTCTAGCAGGGGGGGCACATGATCCGAATTGGTAAGCTTTTTAGAATCCGAGCTCGCAAGGTCCGTTCCATTACTACGATCCCGTAGGGAATCACCTTTATCTTGCTAGATCCTTGCCATCTCAGCCTACCGTTGAGGTCTCGGTTCCATTATTTGTTGCTTGGGGCACCACTAGTTATCATGGTGGCCAAGTACCCCTTGCAAATCTACAAGGACCACCTTATCAAGGTCAACCGTCTTACACACAGCCCTCCTATGGGCAGCAGTATTACAGACAATCTTATCCAGGGCAGCCTGGAGGCCCACAAGGACAACCCTTCTAGGGACAACCTTCGGCTTATGGTGGTTCATCTTTTACTTATCTTGGGCAACCCTCTGGAAATCCAGGACAACCTTACATGCAACAAGGACAACCTGGGGTCCAGCAGGGATACCCTTCTGGGCAACCCTCTGGAAATCTAGGACAACCTTACATGCAGCAAGGAAAACCTGGGGTCCAGCAGGGATACCCTTCTGGGCAGGGTGGTTAGCTTACGTACAGCAAGGCCAACCCACTATCCAGTCTGGTCAACCATCTGGGCAAGTTGGTCAACCTCAAATCCAATCAGGACAACCAACTGTCCAGTCTGCTCAGCCATCTGGTCCATCAAGACAGCCCTCAGTTGTGCAAGGACAACCCAATACCCAGCAAGCTCAACCTTCTGGGAAAATGGGCCAATCTCAAACTCAAATAGGTCAACCTTCTAGCCAGGTGGCTCAGCCCCAATCCTCTCAAGGACATCTTTCTAGGCTTGCTCAACCGGCCACTCAAATGGTTGTTGCTTCTCAAGCTCCACCCAGTTTTTAGCCCCAGTCTGGGCCCCAGACCCAAGCTGGTCTTCAAATGCAAGTTGGGTTTCAAACTCAACCTCTTTATCAAGCGCTGCCTGGTCCCCACGCTCAGTATGGAGCCCAACCGCCTTATGGTTTTCAGCAATCCCAAGGGCAAACTCAAATTTCCCCGTATCAAAATTATCAACAACTACAGGTAAGTCCTTATCAGAATTACCAGCAACCGTATGTTGCTCCTGCAGGCCAAGTTGGTAATCAACGGAATGCTGGGGGGAAAATCCAGGGTCAGCCATCCAATTACGGCTACAACCCCTATGGACAAAATCCTTACGGGTGGAACCCTTATGGGCCAAATCCATCCAGACAAAATCCATGGGGGCAACAAACATCTGGATGGAACTCTGGTGCTACCTCCTACCCACAGCCTCGAATGTCCTTTAACCCTCAATTACCCTTTTTAGCAACGTTGGAATTACCGGATGTGTCCAAACTGACTAATGATCCTATTCTTCACAATCCATATTGGCCACCAGTCCCAACTAAGATTCTCGGTGACTGTCCCAAATTCGATGGCAAAGCTGGAGAAGATCCTCAAGCCCACGTTATGACTTATCATCTATGGTGTTCATCAAATTCATGGCTTGATGAGTTGATCCAGCTCCGCTTTTTTCAAAGGACCCTCACTGGCTCTGCTACTAAGTGGTATATTGAGCTAGCTCGCGGATCTTTTCAGGATTTTAACTCGTTGGCTATGGCATTTTTAACTCATTTTCAGTTGCTGATTCGGTATGAAACGGGCATACATCTCTTGACATCCCTCAAGCAAACAACGGATACGCACATCTCCGATCATATTCATGAATGGAGACGGTGCCGTCATTTGATTAAATTTTGGATTCCCGATCAGCTCCTAACCGATTGGTTTACGACCTCATTCGTTCCTCCAATCACATGGGACATTGCTATGGGGGCATGTGTGACTGAAGAGCAGGCCATTGCGCGTGCTCAGTACCTTGACTTGGTTTACTCCTAGTCAGGTACACTATATGCTTATTTGTCTGACGCCTCGAGGCCCAGAACTTCCAAGGCTCCGCCAAAACCATCTGTTGACGGTGTCATCGGTTCTGTCAATTCGTCCTATAAGAAATCTTCCGTGAACCCTGGAAAAAAAAAGTCGAATGCTTCAAATGAAAATACTTCTTAGGCGGCATCCAATTCCGATAATACTTCCGAGGTTAACTTCGTCCAGTCCACCACGGCAAACAAAGCCTCGAAAGGGAAAAAAGAAAGGAAAAGGGAAAAATAAAGTTGATCAACCTAAGCAGGATTCCCCTAAACCTCCACCTGAGGAGGGAACCAAGCGCAAGCCCAAGTATCCCTGTCTTATCTATGACGAGGATCACTATACCAAAGACTGCCCTAGGAGGTCTGAAGTTAGTCGCTTGTTGAAAGGTGCTCCTGGGACTCCTGCAGTGCTAAAAGAACCCTTTCCCTCGCAACAAATGCAAATGGTGGCTGACCCATCCCAATCCTCTTCTCCCTTTGGTTCTCAAGTATTCATTGCTAGAAAAATTCCCATTCACATTAGTACTCGAGCAAAAGAATATTCGTCGCCTGCCGGGAAAGAGCTTGAGGTCCCCTCAAGTGCTCCTTTGTCTAGTTCTGGTCCACTGCATATAGAGAGACCTAGCAACTGAGACGCCCATCTGACCCCCTCCTAAAGGTGTACTCTGGAGATCTTCTCACAACCCTAATGCTCATGCTGCTCAGCACTATAACATCGTTGAGGACTTAGCCCAGGCTCCATCAGCTATGTCTACTCTAGAAGTTCTCCAGAGTTGCCCCTCCCAGAGGAAGTCCTTGCTATCAGCTATCGATGGCATCGACCCGGCCGACTCGGATTTGATTTCTTTTGATCTCGACAGCCATGTACTGAGACTGCCTCACCAAATTTCCTTCCTCATCCAGGTCATCATCAATTCTAAAACGATTCATCGTACCGTCATTGATGAAGGCACTTCAACTTGCATAATGTTTGTTGCTTGTTGGAAGGCTATTGGTTCTCCGACTCTGAGCCAGTCTCCTATGACCTTGGAAGCCTTTGATGGGAGGGGGTCTTGCCCTTATGGTATACTCCAAAGTTTTCCGATTACTTTAGAAGGAAAGACGGTCGAAGTGGAAGTTGAATTCATCGATGCCAATCTAACTTACAACCTCCTTTTGGGCTGAAGCTAGACATATGCCATGCGAGCTGTGGCTTCATCTATATTTCGTGTCATCCGTTTCCCTCATCAAGGGAAGATTGTCACAGTAGACCAACTGTATTTCTTCGCCTCCTCTTCTGAAGGCAACGTGCCTTTTGTGGAGCATACCTCCATTCCATTGGAGAGTGTGGGAGCTGAGCTCTTTAAAGATCCTACCCTTATGGGTTTTTTTTCGCTCGCACCTCCGAACGTCACTCCTATTAACATGATTTCCATTCGTTCTGATCCCTGGGTCTTTCCCCCCATTGATCAGATAGAATCTTGGGATGATGAGATGCCATTGAGTCCTGCCGAGCTCAACTATGTCGAGATTGTTTTTGCATCAGCTCCCCCTCCTGATTCTGCTCCTTCGAGCAGAGCTCTCGACTCGTATGCTCACTCCCCTTGGCTTGGAGATGACACTTGTTCAGATCCGTTAAAGGAAAATTTTCCTTCTGATGAAGCTATTATCGAGACCATGTCTCTCGAGGAACCTCCTTGGTCTTATTATCACCATCATTCCTCATTTCTCCCTGCTCACTGGGAAATCATTACCTGTCTTGAGTGGTTTGCTCCTTGTCTCCCATCTCAACCCCTTCAAACACCCATCCAATTTTATCAAGTGTCCTCTGAAGGGAACATGGGAAACATCACGCAAACCCAACCGATTGACATCTCTGTTAAACTAGGGATTGTCGAGCACATCCATGTTGGAGCAACTTGTACTCTTGAGGAGGTTCAGCTCTATACTGATCTTTTTCACGAATTCCATGATGTGTTTGCTTGGTCCTACAAAGAAATGCCTGGCATCGATCCTAGTATTGTGGTGCATGAGATACCCACGTATCTAGGTGCCAAGTCTGTTCGACAACGTTTGCACCCTGTGCACCCCAAAAGGCTACGACTATTAAAGCGGAAGTTGAAAAGCTCCTTAAAACTGGTTTCATCTACCCCATCCCCCTCACAGATTGGGTCTCCAATATCATCCCTATGAATAAAAAGAAGGGCACCATCAGGGTCTATGTTGATTACCGTGATATTAATCAAGCTTGTCCCAAGGATAACTACCCCACCCCCTTCATTGACCAGCTCATTAATGAGTGTGCCAGAAGTGAAATGTACTCATTCATGGATGGTTTTTCTAGTTATAACCAGATTAATATCGCGCCCGCCGATCAGCACAAGACTGCCTTTATCTGTCCATGGGGCACTTTCACCTACAAAAAGCTCCCTTTCAGGTTGAAGAACGCCGGTGCTACCTTCCAACGCACGATATCATATGCATTACATGATATTCAACACATCGTGCAACCCTAACTGGATGATCTACCAGCTCATTTAGCTAAACGACAGGACCATCCCACTCACCTTCATGAAATCTTTCTCCGCTGTTGAAACTACCGCATCCGGCTCAATCCACATAAGTGTGTCTTCTGCGTAGAGTTTGGCAGACTTCTTGGGTTCATCGTCTCCTGAGAGGGCATCCATTTGGATCCCCTTAAAGTCAAGGCCATTCTAAATCTTCCTCCCCCTGCTTCTTTGCAGCAATTACAGAGTTTGAAGGGTAAAGCGAATTTTTTATGACACTTTATTCCAAACTATGCCGAAGTGGCTAAAGGTTTCACGCGGTTATTAAAGCGGGACACCTCTTTTCTGTGGGATGCTGCTGCTCAAGAGTCCTTCGAGCACCTCAAGGCTCTCCTTGTTTTTTCTCCATTGTTGCGTCCTCCTAATTATCATCATGACTACACTCTGTATTTGGTCGTTGCTGATACCACTATTGGCATGGTTCTCGTTCAAGATGATGACGATGACATTGAGCATGTCATTTATTATCTCAGTTGAAATTTATTAGATACAGAATCTCGATATACTTACGTCGAGAAGTTGGCATTGGCTGCCGTTTGTGCCATCCAACATTTCCGCCATTATATCTTATTGCACACTACGATAGTGGTTTCTGATTGCAACCCGATGATGTACATTCTATCGCGTCAATTGTTGGGGGGCAAGTACTCGAAGTGGATTGTCATCTTCCAAGAGTTCGACTTGGAATTCACTGTTTCCAAGTCCAAGAAATCTCTCGTCTTTGCTGAATTGCTATGCTCTTTGCCATCTCGTACCACGCCCTCTCAGTTAGAGGATCATATTCCGAACAAAACCTTGTTCTTAATCAGCACACTCGATCCTTGGTACGGGGATATCATTATCTATCTGTAGACGTACTCTTTTCATCCCAATGTGTCTAAGGATGCTTGGCAACGGATTCACCATCAATCTCAGCCCTATCGCATTGTTGGGGACACCCTGTACCATCTCGGCGCCGACTCTATTCTCCACCGATGTTTAACACTCGAGGAAGCTAAGCGAGTTTTAAATGACTCCCATTCTGGCGCCTGTGGTGGTCACATGTTCGGATATGATACTGCTAAAAAAATCCTCCATGGTGGTTACCTTTGGCCCTCCATCTTTAAGGACTGCATTCTCGCCGTCCGCTCCTGTCACGAGTGCCAAATCTACCAGCGGAAGATGCGTGTGCCTCCCGCTCCATTGCACCTTGTTGTTACTATCAACCCTTTTGCAAAATGGGGCATTGATTATATGACCTGTAACCCTCGCTCGGCTGGGGGGGCATGGGTACATCATCGTTGTCGTTGATTACTTCATAAAATGGGCCGAGGCGATGACAACACTATCTAAAGATGGTCACACAGTGGTGCAATTCTTGTTTAATCATGTTATCTCACAGTTCGGAGTCCCTCAGGCTATCGTCACTGATCATGGTAAGCATTTTTGTAATCATATGATGGTTGAGCTTACAACCCAGTTAGGCTTGCGGCATGATAGCTCGACTCCATACTATCCTCATGCCAATGGCCAAGTAGAGGCCGTTAACAAGGTTCTAGTTACGATGCTTCAACAAACCATTGGCATGCATAAGTCCAACTGGCACTTGATGTTGTTCTCTGCCTTATGGGACTGTCGAACCTCTGTGAAGGATGCCACCGGTTTCACTCCATTCCAATTGGTTTACGGACTGGAGGCTACCCTTCCCATCGAGTGCGAGATCCCTTCTTCGAAATTAGCCGTCGAATTACTCCCCGACACTACTCCGATGGAAGAGCGCCTTGTTTACCTAGAGTGGTTAGACGAGACTCATCGACTAGCCCCTCTAGCTATCGAAGCACAGAAGAAGAGATTGAAAACTCACTTCGATCATACTGTTCATCCTCGTTCTTTTGTTGAGGGAGATTTAGTCCTGCTCTACGATCAAGCCAATGATAAGCTGGGGGCAGGCAAATTCAAGCCCATGTGGCACGGGCCTTATATTGTAAAACGAGTTTTGCAAAAAGGAGCCTATGAGCTGATTGACTATGAAGGGAACCCTCTGGATAAGCCCCGAAATGGGCTTTACCTGAAAAAGTATTACGCGTGAAATCCATGCACTCTGATTTGTACATACGTGTGTTTTAGTAGGTGTGTTGTGTGTATGCATGTTTTCATGTTTTTGGCTTGGTGTGTCGGCGTGATTGCCGCTAATTGTGTCCTTTTGCTTCTTGTGCAGATGTCTGGTGCACCTTACGTTTGTTTCGGTGATGGTGCCTCCCGTAGTACACGCAACCTGTCTTTTGCGGCATGGGTGATCTATGATCCTCATGGAGAGCTAGTAGACCTTCAAGGGATTTGTCTAGGTTGTACCACGAACAATGTGGCTGAGTATAGTGCTGTTATTGAGTTATTAGCCGAGGCGATCAATCTCGATATTCGAACATTGGTGGTGAACCTGGATTCTCAGATTGTCATCCACCAGCTCAATGGGTGTTATTCCGTCAGAGACCATTGGATTCTAAGATTATATCTAGGTGTTAAATTGTTGGAAAGGAATTTTGATTTCATCACATATCAACACATTCCAAGACGATTAAATACGTTAACTGATGCATTAGCCAATTATGTATTAGATAGACATTTGCATAACATGTAATTAAAAAAACAGATAGAAGCATAAAAAACATAATAAACCATAGGAATATGTATATACATATATCATGTGGCGCACGGAGGCACTCAAAAAATAAGTGTGTATGTCCAAATAGAGTCTGTGCTCTCCGTACATCTGAGACGCATATCTCTCAAAATCATCAATCAAAAAATAGACCTAGATGGCTACTGTGGTGGGTTGTGCTCCCTATAGCACAACGCCACTTGTGCCACCCGCCTCAACAAGCAGTGTGCCCTGGGTCTCACCCCAACCGTGTGAATGTGAAATGCTACGGGGACCTCCTCGAACCCCTGGTAGTCAGGGATCCCCGCCATCAGTCCCTCAAAGTTTCCGGCCATCGTCTCCACCTCGTCATCTGCCAGGGGAGACATGGTTAGTGCTGCGATGCCCTGCGCATCCCTCTGTGGCTCCAGAGCCAACCCAACGGGTCTCACTGGTCCTACATCTGCAATTCCATAGTGTTCACCATTAGGACTGTCATGCGGAAAGAGTTAATCTTGCGGACAAAACCAACCTCCCTAGAAGCCTAAGACTTTCTAGTGACAAACAAGACAATTAAGAGCAATCCTTCTCTAAACATGCATTTATCACACGAGAAACCAAGTGTTTTAGATCCTACCTGTACTCCAACGCTGTTGTAGTAGTCTAGCCTCGTCGATCCAGATGAGCTCCTCCTTCACTTCAAAACCTGCATTCACTAACAATCAAACGATTACATAGCACCTGAATATCCCATAAAATAAAACATATTCAACA
>APFE030080422.1:85585-127613 GCA_000404065.3 Pinus taeda
GACATGGAGAGCAGAGGTATAAGGCTTGCCAAGGAGGATAATATGACTGTTGATGGAGCCATAATAACTGCAGATAGTCATGGTGACAAATTTTAGTGTAACAAGGACATATACATGAAAAAACTAAAAAACATCATAAAAAATAAAATGAAAAAAATGTGATCAAGTGTCTTACCACCATCATCCCACTGCTCGCCATCAGGCAGTTGCATGTCAGAATCTCCGCAGAAATCCATGCCTGCACAATCCTCCACAAAGATCACCTGACGCTCCAACCACTCTCGGAATAGTGCCCTGCATGATACTAGGCACCCACCACCTCCTCGTGGCATGACATGCGCCCACCGTGTAGCTCTAGTCTCATGTGGTCTGGGCACGTCTAAATCCATATCCTGAAGCTATAGTGTCGGCACCTGCTGCAGCATGAGCGGGACTAAGGTGGATCCGTAGCCAAACTGCTTCGTCTCCCTGCGACGACATCTAGTAAGCTGTCGTTTCATGTTTGTCGTCACCATGTCTACCCAGTTAAACATAGTTGGGTTGAGACACTCGAGAGCTAATCGGAGATGGGTCTTCGAAGCCTCATGTTGGGGTTGGGAGCCCACTACCCGTGTCACCATGAATAATGTAGCTCGAAGAATCACATCATTCACTGTCAGGATTCCTACCTTCCCGCTCTTCGTTTTATGTGCCTCCGGGCACACCCGAGCCATAAGTGTCTCTAGTGATTCGTCCTCGGGATGTTGGCCCTCCAAGATTGGCCTCACACCCCGATGGGATAGCCCGGTCAAAAAATATATATCTCTGGCGTCAAATTCACTTTCTCGGCCTCGGATAATGAACCTCTCATCTGTAGGACTCCAGGCCCGGATCAATGGCTCCAGCAAATCGGGCTGTGATCGGAGGTGAGGAGTGAGGAAGAATTTGAGTAACCCGCGTGCCCGCAATGCGTTTCGGCACCCCACGTTGGTGAAAGCTTGGATATCATTGTCATCATGTGTTCATTCTTGCCAGATGAACGCCATTATAGCCTGCATGACAAAGAAATTCGATTAGCGCCCTTGTTGCAAGATTTAAACGTTGTTTTTATAAAAAAATAGTCGCGCGGCATCATCGCGTCTATTCCTAAAACAGACACGATGACCATGGTGCGCTAGTGTTAATTTCTCCTGATCATCACGGAAGTACATCACTTTTCCGCGATGATCGGGTTGCGGTCTGTGTTTATTTTTATCAGTCATCGTGGACCCGAAGGCGAAACCCGTGATGACCGAGAGCATAATTCACTTTGAAAAAACCGCCTAAACTAACACATCCCACTGTCAAATGTAGAAAAAAAGACATTGAATTAAAGTGCAGGATGAAATCTACCTACCTGGACAAAGTTTCAAGATGAACGGTGGACGAACGGGCTGGAATGAGCTCGCCAACTTCGGTGCTCCAAAACGCTCTTCAGTGCATAAAAAGTGACAATGGTAAAAATCAATGGGAAAACCCCCCTTTCTATAGAAATTTTGGAAAATTACAAAATCATATTTGGTAAATGTCGGTTTTCTCTTCATTGTTATCATATGTTCAGTTAAAATATGGTTCTCCTAGCTATATTGTTTATTTTATATCGAATGGGTTTACATGTGACGTGTTTCGTGCAGGTTTACAGGTGATGGAGTTTCGAGTCCACTTGATCCGTGAAGTTGTCTTTACGCCCTTTTCCGACTTAAAACATGAAAATATCGTCGAGTTGTCCTCTTGACTCATTAAAGGTAAATAGGAGGCGGTCACCTTTAAGCTCTTTTTCTGACCGTTTAAATGTGAAAATATTGCCGGGCCTTTGTCGTTTTCAGGCTCATTAATGGTTACGAAACGACGTGATTTCGACTGCTTTTTTACTTTTTCAGATCAAAGTCACTAATCATGAAAATTACTCCTCGATTGTAATGGTCGGGCGGTTCTTTCGAGTATTGTTTTATACTTTTTCGGGCTCGAGAGACACAACTTTACGAAAAAGGACCCCTCTGGAGTTTTCTTTTCCGTGTCTTTTTCAAACTCCCTAAACATCAAAAAGACTCCGAGTTTTGCCTTTGTCGAACTCGTTAAAACCTGATGACATGGAACTCGTCATCATGATGAGACTCGAGCTTCTCCTCCCTAGGGCTTGTTAAACTATTACTAGGTTGGATTCAATAACAGGTTTTTCGTCGATTGTCTATGGCAGCGAGTCACTCTTGAACATCGACACTTCTGCTTCTTGTCGGGTTGGAATCTCCATACATCGTCATTTGGCCTTCTGTGTGTTTGGGTTGTCATTTGGCCTCATTCCATCTTATTCATGCCACCGTCATCAAGCCTCTAATCCTTTGGTCCCTGAATGCTGCCACCCTCTGGAGTCATGTCGCCGACATGTTCAAGAGTATAATCATTTTGTAGTTTACACCTCTGTCTCCTTCTCTGATACTCTGTTTCACCATCTACCACTTGTTCCATATCTTGTGTTGTTGATGGGGGAAACACCATGGCCCTCCTACGACAGGTCGTCTCCTGTCGACATCAGCACATTATCTAGGAGATCGACCTAGAGATCCCCTTTGGTACCTTGGAGCTTGCATGCCTCAATGGCAAGTTCTTCGCACTTGACGGTCGATTTACATCATTGGTCTCCAATTGGGTGATTCCACGGGTGTTCGACTTCAACTAATTCTTCGCACTTTGTGGATTGTACTGGACAGTACCTTGAGAACCATTGTCATTATTGGTGGTTTCTCTCGTGCTTGTTAACGGTTTACATCATCGACCGGTAATCAAGCGACTTTCTCTCATGCTCGACTTCGACACCTCTATTCGCATGTTAGAATTTGTACTATGGTCGGTTGGGTTCAAGACCCCGAGCTCAGATGACTCATGCTCGGGCTGCATGGATTGGTTTATGATTACATGACTCATTGATGGATGGCTGCAACCATACCTGAGTCTTCATGGATGGCTGCGACCATACCTTTATCATTATCATGGTCTCATTAGCTGGGTGGCTACGTCCATACCACAGACCTATTCCGTATGTCTTTTAGATGGCTGCGCCCATGCCTAGAATACATGTACTTCAGATATATCAATTAGACTTGCGTACAGGTCCTTCCAGATGGTGTTCCAGCTCAGTTGTTTTGTAAAGCATTTCACCCCTCCCATTCTCTCGGGCTTCATACTTTAGGGGGTATCTGTTACACAGTAATTTATCACCGCTTTCACTCTCGGTCTTCTCACTGTGTCATGTGTCCAAGTCAAACATGCTTATGACAGACAAATGCTTCCCTATGCTGCCAGTTGACCCACTTTTGCAAAGTTATCTGCCTCATCGTGGCTGTTTCCTTAATAAACGCGCTGATAGGCGCCCATGAATAGAAAGACTGCACTGCCAATGCAGAAGTACACATGATTCCCGTGATGGCTCGATTTTATGTATCATCGCAAGTCCATGCAGTCCCTTCAGCAATGATCTGACTATCTGCACTAATCACCTGTGATTTCAGCGCTAAAGCTCTGTTCTGTTCCCGTGATGATCCAGATTGGGCGAATTGTTCCAACAGTCAGCCTTCCAGATGACTCTAGACCTGGTTGTTGGCCTTTTTTATGCCGCCCTTCCTTCCCTGGTGTGGCAGTTTCGTCAATTGTGCTACCTTCCTTGGTGATAAGCTCTCCTCTCCCCCATTCAAGTAGACTCCTTCTCCTATTTAAGCACTCATCTTTGATATGCTCAGCTAGTTGGATAGTTCCCAGTTTATGATAATTGGCTAGCTGTGAGTGCTTTGTGAGTTTTCTAGATAGCTAGTGTGAATGTGATAAGTGTGGGATTGTTGATAGTTTGAGGAAGGTTGTGAAGTGCCTTGATCTTGTGTGAAGTTCATGAGTGAGAGAGCTCTTGTATATTGGTAGATCCATCTCTAAAGAGTGAATGCTTGAAGAACATGCTGGCTGGACTCTTCTCTGAGAAGGCTTGTGACGTCAAGGCTTTGGTTGTAAGCTGACTCTTATTTCATTATTAATGCAATCAATGATGTTTTCCTATGTCTTGTATGTAATGTACTTGATAGCTCATGACTTCTTGACTTTGTGAGTAAATATTTCTTTGTTGTATCCGGTTACGTGCTTCGTTGTATTTCCTTTGCTTTGTTTCAGGTTGATCACTTGTTGAGGATAAGGAAGCGGAAGCTGGAGCAGCGCAACGGAACTCCATCGACCACCAATTGAGGTAGGCCCTCCAACTTGAACTATTTAAGGAAATCTATTGTTGATCTGTCCTTGTTTGTGACTAGACCCACTCTAGGGCTAGAGGGGTTGCCTTTGTCCGCAGAGGGAACACTTTCCTGCATCACAGGGAAAAAGATCTAGAGTCCATTTGGCAGTGCCTTGGGGTTTGCAGTCATCACTGGAAGATTCCTTCACTATCGATAGTAGGAAATCATCATTGTCTCCTTATTGATAGATTCTTTCAAGTGTTCGAATTCAGCTCATTATTAACACTTGTTAGATTGTATAGGGTACCTTGACTCTCATTATCATTATTAGATAGTAGTCTCAAGTTTGCTAACAATATACATCAATGATCAGTAATCAAACAATTTCTCACGTGGTCGACCTCAGATCATTCATTCCCATTGTGTAGAAATGTACCGCAGCGGTCAGTGAAGACCTCGGGTTGCATCAGCATGTTTTGGTTCACTTGTTAGTTGCTCCTATTGCTACTAGTTGACACCATCCATCTTATATGTTGCAGTTCTTCACAACGACATCTTATATGCTGGCATCCGAGTTGTGATGTAGTATCATTTTATTTCATCGTGTTCATTTGGTACTATTGGGATCAGTTTTTGACATCAGTGGTAAACTTCATCCTTCAGCATCATTGATCATCTTCGTATATGTGATATTTAGACATGTACTTTTTCGATCACGATAAGATGATCCATTATGTAATTTCAGTTCCTTTATACTAGTATACATATTGGATCCACTTGTACTTGATATGTGGACATGCTTTACTTTCTCTGAGCATGGGTATGCCTGCCTCAGACAACAGTTTCATTCTGATCCCTTTTGATGGCTTGGCAGGCTGAATTCTGGTGAAATCCTTCCCAGTCTCAGCGTGATTCTTTCCATACACTTAATACATTTCGGCCATCATGTACCCCTTCTGACCTCATATATTAGGGGGAATCTGTTATAGCACCATTTACCACTCTTGGTATATATGATACTTTGTTTATGGCCTAGGGCAACCCCTCCTTCAAGACTTGGTCAAAATATATAAAAAACAATGTTTTATTCCCTGTACGCTATGTTAGCATTTGACATTTCACCTCAGGCTGAGAAAGGCAAATCTCAAAAGCTACATCAAACCATTCAGCCTCGTAGCTAGCCCTACGGGGAAGGAGAAGGCTCTCTCCGGTCTATCTCGTAAAATCTTCAATGGATGAGATGACCAATAAGGTAACACTGATATTAGGCTAGTAAACTGATAAAAGAATTTGATTTTTGGATTTTTGGGTTTTTGGTGGCAAGTTGAGGAGAGGGCAAATTTGGCTGCGGAGATGGGACACAGTTTCTGCAGGGGAGTCTTTGGGGCGAGGTAGGAGGTCGTGCTGATGTCTTTGACTGAAGTGAATGGTCAGGAATGAAAGAGAGAAGGCTAAAGAGAGCAAACAATGAATTTGAGTTCTCATTAAATAGTAGAAAACATCAAAATTAAACAAACTTAAAAGCAGAGCATGACAAGCATGAATTCTTACTTTATCACTTCATTTGTTTAATATGCAGAAGTATAGAAGGAAAATGAAACACATAACAAAGCTTACAATGACTGAAGAAACACACCATCAACACATGAGTCCACAAAAATCCCAAAGATGACTGCAAAACCCAGGTCTTCCTTGCCAAAAATTGCAGAGATACAAGAGATAATACAATGAGCTTCTCCCTCAAGAGTCCAACCATCACAATGAGTAAGAAATACATAATATAGACAAGCTAACCTCTTTCCCTGCCTTCATGGGTCGAGCTCACTATCCTAGGAGCTGTTTCAACCAATTCTAAACTTAGCACTAAAATCTAGGCAGTCAAAACAACTTGCCTCTATAAACTTGGAAATCAGTTCATACATTCAATTTTTACCCTTTACATGAGAAATTATTCTAGAAGAGTTAAACAAGAGTAAAAGTATCCAAAAAGTGTCACAATTACATCCATTAAGATCATCATTAACCTCAGAAAGTCGAAAAAGGTCAAAACTGGAATTTCTGGGCTGAACTGGTCAAATCTGGCAACATTTCCTCAACGGGTCGCGCCCCTTTTCTCAACGGGTCGCGCACTTTGGATATCTGTTTGGAGGCCTTCCCGGTATCTGAATTGGGTACAGGATAGCTCTTTGGAAAGGTCTGCGAGTCTACGTTCCAACGCAACCAGAATTTTTGAATGTGGAGGTCATTTTCCCAGTCAAAACTCAATTCTCCCAAGACTGCTTCTGCAACTCAGAAAAGGGGCAGAAAGTCAAATTGTTCATGTATTTTGACCTTTTGGAGGCCCAAAACTCCATAAAAACTTCAAATCCATCCATAGGAATATGTAAATTTACATGAAAAATTCAAAAATGCTGAGTTTTTGCAAAACGGAGCTACGATGACAAAGGGTCTCACCGGGGGTGAGACCCGTTGAGAAGCCAAAACTCGTAAATTTCCAAAAAATTCACAAATGACAAAATTTTCTCCAAATTTCTTGAAATTTGGGCTGGGAGTCCCCAATCAAGTACCATGCTCAGTCAAAGAGGTTTTGGCCAAAATTTGGAGTGGATCGGGCCTTTTCCGTCGTTTTAGTGCCTTGGCCAACCTCCTTGGATCTAGCGATTGCAATTTTGACATTTCTATAAAACCATGACACCTGTGCAAAATGTGAAGGAGGTTTTTCTTCTTTGGCATGTTATGGACAAAAACCTCTCTCAGTTTTCCAAAATTCATCTTTTATTTCTCTGAAACATCATTTGAGTGTGACTTGTCTCGATGTGTGAAACAAGGAATTTTGTCGAAATGGAGCGAAATGAAGGATATAGGGGGATTCTAAATTCTTGGGGAAATTTTTGGGAGTGGGGAGGGATGTTAGGAAGTAGGAGAAAGTGGAATCTCAGAGATTGAGTGAGGGGAAGGGGTCCAAAAGGGAAAAACACAGGCCCAACATAGAAAATTGCCAGGTTGTAGCAAGAAACTAGGGTTTGTGCAAAAATGAGGATTTTGGGGGATCTGAGTGTTGGGAAGTGATTGATAAGGTACATTAAGGATAGGGGAAGGCGTATGAACATCAGGAAACAAGTTTTTCCATTGATTTGGCCGTCCGAGAGAAATTGGCTTCAAAACCCTGGGAGAGGGAAATGAACTTGCCAAGGCACAACTGAAGCATGAACAAGATGTAAAATGACTCATTAGACACTGACATGATAATGAAAACCCTATGAATGATGATAGACTCAGCTGAATATTGACATAGGTTGGCATTTGGGCAACTTTGAAAAGAGTGAGAGCAAACCCTAGACCTAATGCCTAGTGACCAAATTTTGCTTGAAGACTCACTGAAATGACAAAATTTGACCTTGACACTTCAAAATCACTTTGTAAGAGCATATTTGATCACTGTAGGAAGGGTGGAAATGCTGAAACTAACACGCTACTTTGCCCTGAGCTAAAAGCATGTACACACAGGTCAGTCAATACCCAACCTGCGTATATGTATTAAAACACTTAAACAATTAAATTTCCTCAATTTTGGGTGGAGCTCACAGGTTTTACCTGTTCATTACCTCCTATTTCTCGTGGCCCAACCGTTTCCCAACTAAAAAACTAATTGGGAGAGGTAGAAATAGACCTCTATGGGAAGGTCTGAGAGGAGAAGAGATAGAGTTATTATACTGAGATTATCCCTGACTGAGTATAATGAATCCCTATGCCTCATGCACTTCCCGGAGCTTCAAGAAACCCTTGTTTCCTTGATTATAGATATCCTTCCTTTTCCTTGAGATATCATGGTGTTGGTGATGGAAGAAGATTGTTAAAGGCTAGGATAGGACAAATCTGGAGGACGGTTCCACTTGGAGCCAGAGAAAGACTCAGGTGAATTCTATCCATGTTATTTATAGGTTACTACAATAAAATAATGATGTATTTTTCCGAAATTAACTATGTCTATGCATCAAATTATCTTTTAATTCATATGTGAATGTCGTTTTGAGGTATGATCAGTCATTTGTTTATATGATATAAAGTCAATTTTGTGAATATTCTTTACTTCTATACTGCTATGTATGTTCGAATTGAATGACTTTCAGGTTTGAAGAACATCAGGAGTTGCACAGGGTCTGAATGCTGCGGGACCTACTCGAACGAAGGAAATCTGGGTATGGTCAATCTTACATAGTTTGATAATATCAACATCTTGCCTGAGTTGTTTGAGTATTTCTTGTTGTAGTTTTCTTCTACTCCATTTGGGTTCTAACCCAAATCCCTAGGATTATTTCAGCTGAAACAAAAGGAAGTTGTGAAGGTTTAGGAGACAATGCACCTAAAAATCCCACTTCAAATAAGGATTTCGCCATTTTGGAAAACAAGAACAATGAGACCTATGCATTGATTGTAGCATCTATATATGAAGTTGTGAGCCTCCATATTTCACCATTTTCAAATTCTTTTGAAGCCTACAGAAGTTGAAGGAACTCTCTGACTCACACTCTGTGGTTGAAGTTATCCAATTCATGATTAAATTGTTCAATCTTGAGTTACAAAATGATGATCCTCTTGCTTTAGCATCAAAAGTAAAATCTATTATGCATGATATCAAAGTCACTAATGTTTAACTAGGCATTACTCTAATAGATTTTGTCAAGGCACTTTATCCCATTTATTCAAATTATCTTGATTCACTGCAAGAAAATGGAAACCTCAAAGAGATTACCTTTGACTCCCTTGTCAATAAAATTGTTGAGAGAGAGAAATATTTTTGGAAGGAGACAACTCTATATACTTTTGAAGAAGTTTTGTGTCTTGCACATATAGAGAAGAATCATTCTCAAGATTCTTCCAGAGGAAGAGGTGGTCGACGAGGAAGAGGAAGAAGAAATTTTAGAGGCAGGGGGGCCAGACACTCTCAAGGAGAAGAGTCTGATCTTCATTGCATGCGTTGCAATAGAGATGGATCACATGATGCATCCACATGCAAGTTTCCTAGGGACAAAATTCAGGAGGAAAGAAATCAAGCCAAAGGTAAAAAAAATGACAAAGAGAAAGGTAAAGCACCTGAATCTATTGACTATGTTGTGGCACATTGTAATATTGGAGTAAATGAAGGCTTGTTTAATGCTTCACTTGCTTATTGGAAAAAAGATTGGTGGCTTGATTCAGGAGAAACTTGCCACATGACTTTTAGAAGATATTTTTTTGAAGTAATTACTGACAATGTTGTTGAGCGGAAACTTGATCACTTGGATAGATTCAGACATGCAAAATCATTTCAAGAATTTGATAATCAGATTCCACATCTTTAAGGGGGGGTTCCTATATTGGATCAATCTGTGGGATCCTCTTCTGAAGCACTCTCTCCCCCAAATGAAACTCCAACCACTAATGATACTTTGAGTGATGTGATTGACACAATTGGGAAACTCAATCTTGATTCAATCCCAACTCTGTAAACTGAGCAGCTTGGACCATCTCAGAAAGGTCCCCCAAAGTGGCTAACAAAGACACTTGAAAGTGTTCATCCTAATGAGGATGGAAAGACAGAAACAAGAAATTCAACCAACCAAATTGAAGGTGATGTAGATGATTATGATTCACCCATTTGTATGGATTTTTCTTATGATGGTGAACTAGATTTATCTATAGATTTTGAACCAAATTCCTTCGAAGAAGTTGTTTCTCATGATGAATGGAAATAAGCAATTCAAAAGGATTATGATGCCTTGATAAAGAATGGAACTTGGAAGCTGGTTGATCCTCCATTGGGAACCAAATCAATTGACTGTAAGTGGGTGTACAAGAACAAGTATAAATTTTATGGCTCACTTGACAAGCAAAAAGATAGGCTTGTGGAAAAAGGTTTTGCATAGAAGGAAGGGGTCGATTATGAGGAGAATTTTTACGCCATAGAAAAATGGGCTACCATCTAGACACTCTTTTCCTTGGAAGCTCAGAAAGATTGGAAACTCCATCAAATGGATGAAAAATTTGATTTCTTAAAGGGAGATTTGAAAGAATATGTTTTTATGTCCTAGCCAAAAATAATTTTTTTGAAGGGACATGAACATAAAGTATGAAAACTTGTGAAATCCTTGTATGGCCTCAAGCAAGCATTGTGAGCTTGGTATGAAAATTTAACTGGGCATATTCTGAAACTCAACTTCAAACATTATGATCTTGATGATACAATTTTGTTTGTCAAGAAAGTTGGAAAAATAGTTGTGTTAGAGTCGGTCTAGTTATCCCTCCATCAGAGATCAAAAGCTCTTTTTTTGCATTTCATGTTTTAGGTGTCCCATCCGTTTGATCAGTTGCATTTCGTTAGGCATGCCATAACTCTGATGGAGCGGTTGTGTGTCACTCATTCCCCTCGTGCTTGGCACTGCTGGTTCAGGTTTATTCATTAAAATAAAGTTTTCCAAGGTCATTCACAATCATGTTTTAAATTTTGAGGTTTTAGGTCTAGGGTTGAGTCATTTTTTGTCTTGCAAAGTATTAGGAGACTAGCAGGCCAAAGGGATGTCTTTGATAGATCATCATTTCAATAATTTACATTATTGTACAGTTGAATTAGGACTTCTCTTCAAAACTCCATTATGAAGATAAGTCGCCTTCTCATTTTTGTAAGAAATTGTCAAAATTTTCAATCCTTCAAATGTTCAAGTGCAGCCTTGGTCTCCTTTGCCAGAGCATGTTACAGCTATCCCTGCAAACAAAAATCAACAAAGAGCTTCAGTTCAAACCTCAGAAAAGAAAAAGGAAATCAAAAAGCATCATTGCATTAATAGACCAAAAGTGAAAGTGCCCAAACTTTACAAAGTGGGTTTTGAAGTTAATTTATTCAAATTAGATATTTTGTGGGTGTATATAAAGTGAAACAAGTCTTTTGCTTCACCACATATCATAGCAAGAGCGTTGTCAAGACTGGAGGGCGAAAAAACCGAGTTTCGAACCCTAGAGGCAGAGTGAAGGTGCGCGCTACGCATAGGATTGGTGCACTACGCACTGGGTGGTGCGTTACGCATTGGGCGCGCACATCCTGTGTAAATTAACACAGGCGCTACACACAGGGCGGTGCGCTACACATACAACTGGCACGCTACGCATCCATTCTAGCACTGTGTTTTGTGCCTAAAACTTATCAAATCACCCCGGCAACTACAAGTAGGTGTCTTCTTTGACTCAAGCATCAAGTTGAATGGTGTTTAATGTGTGTTTGAAAGAAATGCAAGTGATGTTGGGTTTAAGAAAATAAATCAAACCCTAGGCCCTTATTGAAACTTTGTGTGGGGTATTAAAAACATTGTAAACATTGTAGACAGCAGCACTTCATACCACAACATCTTTGTGATTGTTTTTATGCCCAAATATACCAAACAAAATACCTATTATGGCAGAATGTTTATGATGCTTCAACTGGTTTTTTGAGGATACATTGAAATTGAGATTTCTTCACACCTACAGCATACACATTGCAGTCCTCCTATTGCACCTATTTTTTTCTCAAAACCATGTCAGATACAGAGTCATCTTATGAGCAAGAAAATTAAAGTGATTCCACCACGGAGGGAAATGTGCCACAAAGACCTCGTAAAGGTGGCAAAGGTGGTAAACATCTCAAAGAAGAACCCACTTCTATGGTACAATTGCAAGCTTGCCCACTTTCCATGGATTGCTTTCGCCACCAATCATGCTATCATTTTTGTGAGCTAATTTCACAGTTTCAGCATCATCGTGAATTAGCTCGCTTGTTTGTTCTCCATTTACATGATGGCCATGTGAACCTTGCTGGAGTTAATTTCATTTTGTCACCAGAAACCATTGCAGAGGCCATGGGAATTCCGAATATCGGGGAGCAATGGAATAAGCGTCAGCAGCTAGAGAAATCATATTATGAGCCATATATTAAACCAGGGTATATAAGGCACTTGAGTAGAGTTTTTCCTTTCCACTACCTGAATGATCGGTTTGCACCTTTGATGAAACTTATCATCCGATATTTCAGTTGTGAGGCGAGATTCTCACGTCTTTATGCATATCATGTCCGTTTATTGATGCATTTTACAAGGGTGCACCTGATGAACATCCCGTTTTTTATGTTTCGCAACATAGAGAGGATGGTGCCTTTAGTGCAAAAGAAGAGCCCAGCACAGCAGCACAGGAGCATATACCATTATGCATTGATCAAAATCGTGGTGATTCATCAGCTGACATAGTAGGGAATTACATGGGAGGATTTTATTGCTCGTGACCTTTTCATAGCGCCCCAGCCACCACTAGAGTTGGCTCATGATGAGGGAGGGCCTTCACAGCAGCTTGACATTCTCGAGATCGAGCATGTTGATGCTCCCATATATGTGACATATCAGAAAGGCCACAGGGCCTTATTTGGAGTCACACGACGAGTACTATCTCCACCTAGGGTGGAAGGGGTCTCGTTAACACCATCAGCAGAGCGAGTATTATCTCCACATCATGTGGAAGGGGTCTCGCTTCCATCTACAACACAGGTACAGAATCAGGACAGGGGCAAGAGACCCATGGTTGACGAGGGCCCTTCAGGAGGCGAGGACACGGATATCCTTGATGTTGATGCTCGCTCTCCTAGTTCCGAGCTAAAGGAGATTATCCAAGAGCAAAGGGCCGAGAATGAGTCACTGCAAAAGAAATTGCAGATGGCTAAATGGGTGATCAACTACCTAGAGCATCGCAACAAGCAGTTGGAAGATGAGCATGAACTTTATGAGTTGCGGAAGATCCTCGAAGACCAGGAATTGGCCCGAAGGAGACCTGGTGATTTGACACCTATTGATAGGGAATCAATGCTCATCCGGGTCAACACTCATTTGGAGAAGTTTTTGGTGAAGGAAAATAGGGACAAGGACATGCTTCGTCACATGAAGACTCACTATTGGGCTCGCGTGCATGTTTGTAAAGCGAGAATCAAGGTCCTCAAAAGGCGTTTGAGCAAAGTACAAAAATGACACAAAAGGCCTGATCCGCTTCGCGTTTTGGCCAAGGCTTCACTCGTTGAGCATGATACATGATGGAGGGTCTTCACTCCAATTTTCAACACATTTGGAGAAAATTTTGTCATTTCAAAAATTTTGGCTTAAGACACAGGTTTTCGGGTTCTACGCGTAGCGCGCAGCGCGCTACCCTGAAGATTGGGAGGTCCAATTGACAAATGGCTTGTAGTTTTCGATTTTTCATGAATAAATACACTTGTACAGCCACTGCCAAGGCATTCCATCAAGTTATGGATGGTAAAAATGTCCAAAAACATCATGAAAACCACCTTGTTGCCACCTTTTCCAACTGCAGGTAGTACCTCTGGGAGAATTCAGTTTCGAGAAGGAAAATGAGCTCCAAATTGGAAAATTCCACTTGGGTTGGAAATTAGACATCCAGGCCTTTCCAACGAGCTATCATGAGCGCAATTTGGATGTCAGGAAGTGCTCCAAAAATAGGCTCAAAGGGGAGCTATGCATAGGGATCAAGGGCGCTACGCATACAGTTTTTGGCCCAGATTTTCACCTTTAGCTCAGGAATTCGGCTAGTTTCCACCAGTTTCACTCTTTGATGTAATTTTTCACCCAATATGATGTAATTTTATGTATGTAAGGTAAAGTGGCACTTATCTACCTTCTTCTAGATGATTCATTCACAAATTAGCAAGAAATCAATGTAATGAATCAGTTTCCTTCTTTTTAGAGGTAGGTTGTTTGGTCATCTAGATTCTTGCTCCATGTTTAGAATTTGTTAAAACTGCTCCTAGAAGGAGGAGCTCGACCCCTAGAGGTTAGGGAATGAGGATAGCTTGGTCTGTATATGTAAATTTTCATTCAGTAGCAGAGGTTGGACTCTTGGGATAGTTTGAGACTACATTGTACATATTTTACCAGCATTTTGGCAAAGGAAAGACCAGGGTTTTGCAGCACTATTTGGGATCCATGTGGTTTTATTTCTTGATGGTGTGTTTCTCTTAGTACTTGTAAGTTTTGTATGTGCATCATTATCTCTATTGAATCTTCTCTTATTAAGAAAATTAAGTGTTAAGGTAGAATCCATGAAATTTCTATGCTCTGCCTTTAAATTTGTTTAATATTCTATGTTTTCTTTAGTTTAAGGAGAATCATTGAGACCCCTTGCTCTCCTTAGCCTCTCACCGGTCTGATCTATCCATCTCACCTGCTTTAAGGCATCAAAACAATTGCCTATCTTGCCCCAAGTGGACCTCTGCAAAAATTGTGCCTCATCCCCGCACCCAAAATTGCCTTTCCCTTGATTTCAACAAAATCATAAAAAATCAATCCTAAACTCTTTCTACTTAATACCTAGCCTAAAATTAGTCATCAATTCGGTCATCTCGAGCCTTTTCAATTACCTTTTGCCGAGTTTGACCCGAAGAGATCCCTCTCTTGTCCTCGTAGGGCTAGCTACGAGGTTGAGCGTGGTTTGATGTGGCCTTGATTCTTGCCTTATTTCAGCCTAAGGCAGATTTGAGCACTAACATAGTGGTGACCATACTGTGGAAGAAATCTCAAATGGTTTGCTTTTTGATGAGTTTGTTTCACAAGTCTTAGGCGGAGTTTGAAGTCACGCCAAGTAGCTTTCGAAACGCTCTTGCTATGCATAAGCGAAAGTAGATAAATGTTGCTTTAGTCGATCTTCGGTTAGCTTGTGAAACTTTGATTTGCAGATCACCGCAGTACATTTGATCATTCTAGACCTTTGGATGATTGAGTCTAGCAAACGATTGACTGAATTACTTTCATTCTTTTGATCTCCTAATAAATACACTGGCTTCAAAAATACATACAAGAGCTAATCCAGATCCGAATCCACCTCCTATTTATGAAAATCCAAATTTGATTCGAAAAATCCTCCGTCGAGAAAGTGCGGCGACTCCCTTGGTTAAATCTCATTCATGTCCTGCACTTTTTGAATACCTTGAAGAACTTCCTTTCGACGCAAGGTTTGAATTGTCATTTTTCAAAACCAAGTCCGAAAACGCTCTCGATTCTATTGTTCCAAATCCTAACTTTGCTGCAGCTCTTGAATTTGAAAGGCACAATAAATTAATTGACAATTTTATCTTGAGGCACCTTCAGACCACCATCCAAGAATCCAATCTTACTGAGTTCTTGGCAGCCATATCTACAAACATTGGATCCACCGTCACGGCATCTACTTCTAGAGTTCTTACTGAACTGCCTTTCATTCCTACAATTCCTTTGCAGCCTATAATTACTTACTCCGAATCTACAGCTAATTCCCCTTCTTCATCCCACATTGCTTCTCCTCTGCATACACCTCCGCATACTCCCCATACAGTAGCAGCATCGACTCCGCCAACAACACCGAGAGTAAATCCACCTAGAGAAATGGATGCTCACTTTGCACCTCTTGCTTTACCTCAGCAATTGCATGATATTCCCGCAGATTATCAGAGTAAATTTCCTTTATTTGATGGCACTCCTCAAAGTGTGTCTGCTCAGCAGCACATAGACAAAATGGAAACTTTTTATGATTTATATGAGATTGATGATGAGGATGTAACTATGCGATTGTTTGTGCAAACATTCGGAGGAGAGGTAAGAAAATGGTTCAGAGGCTTGGGAGCTAGAAGTATACCTGCGTTGGCTGAACTTCACAAGAAGTTTCTTGATTGTTGGGAACTTAGAAAGGATCCGCTTCAGATCAATGCCGAGTACAATAATATCAAATGCAATCACGGTGAGTCTGTCCAAGACTACATTATCAGGTTCAATACAGTTTATAATGCTATTCCTGATGATTTAAGACCATCTAGAAAATCAGCTCTTCTCAAATTCCTGGATGGATTTGATCTGGAGATGGCTTATTCATTACGGGATAGAGATCCACCTACTTTAGAAGATATGCAAAAGATTTCTGTCAATGTTGAGGCAAATCTGAACGACAAGAGAGCACGTTTGAAGGCAGAGAAAAGAGTGACTATAAAGGAAGAATCTACGTCATCAGAACCACCTTGGTTTTGTGAAATGTTCAAAAGACTGAACCTTGACAAATCAGAACCGCAGATTCGTAATCCAAATTACTGTGGCCAGCAACAACCTCAGTACAGAATCAAGCAGCGTGAACCAAGAGTACAAGAGCCGGAAGCTCAGCAATCAATCAAAACTCCTCTTTTGCAAAATTTTGTAACTCAAGATTTAGATGAAGATGCTGATGTAGCAGGGGACCAAAACAACTTCTTTACTCCTGATGATCTGCCCATTTACATCACCGAAGAAGATGAGTATGGAGAAAGTTCAGGCGGCCGACAAGACGAAGATTTTATGTTGGCTAATGATGCAGATTTAGATGATTACCAAAGAGGATATTTTAATGCCTTGTCCACTCAACAGAAGCAGTATTCATTGAGGAACCGAGATGTGCCTATCAATCCCATTCAGAAAAGAAAGGAAGCTACAGCACCAAAGATGGATTCACCGACACCACCGAAGAAAGGAAAGGAGACAATTGATCCTACAACTAGCAAGATATCAGCAGCAGAAAGGATAAATCAGGCAGCTATAATCAAAGATAGGAGAGAAATTTCGACCAAAGAAGTCAAAAAAGTTTCATCATTTAGTTTGGAAAATGAAATTTCCAAATTAAAAATATCTATTCCTTTGACTGAAATCATGAAAAACAGCAGCTACTGAGGTCAAGTCTCCAAAATTCTGAACTTTGATCCCATGCTTGACACGGTGAACGTTGAAGATGATCAGCCCGAATTGATCTTTGGGCCAGCATTGGATGGTCAGTCCCCTGATACTGATGTTCCTCCCTTTTATATCAGTTTGAGATTGCATGAATATGTCTTGCATAATGCCATGTTCTATTCGGGTGCTTCACACAATTTGATGCCAAAGGCGATCATGGAGAAGCTGGGTTTAGACATAACAAGGAAATATCATGATTTATATTCATTTGATTCCAACCGTGTGAGATGTATCGGGTTCATCAAAGATTTTGTTGTTAGCTTAGACCAAATCCCAGCGAAAAATGTCTTGATGGATGTGGTTGTGGCAGACATTCCTCCACATTTTGGTATGCTACTTTCGAGATCTTGGGGAGCTAAGTTGAAGGGTACTCTACAGTTAGACTTTTCTTATGCCACAATTCCAGTCTTCGGTCAAATGAGAAAGCTATATCGAGAGCAAAAGATGAAATATATGATAACTAGTAAAGAGAAGCCGATCAATCATCCTGTAAATTATGTACATACATATTTGGAGTCGTTTGTTTTATTTTCTGATAGTTTTAATGATATAGATAGTCAGTTAGTTCAAGGGGAAGGCATACCAGAGATCATTGAAAATTTCAGAGAAGTTCTACAAAATGAAAGAGGAGAAAAGCAAGCTATCATGGAACAAACAGTTGAAGAAAAGGGGCAGCAAACAGAAAAATCAGAGGTAGTACAATTTCAGCACTTGGAGGAGGATGAAGATGGTCTTTGGACCATGGATTTCGATGGCGCGGTAGGTAGTGATCGTGCTGGTATTGGTGTGTGGATTCAAAGTCCTTTTTCTGCTCAAGACAAAGTTCCAATCAAGGTGAGAGTGTGTTCCTATAAACTAGCATTTGATTGTTCAAATAATGAGGCGGAATATGAGGCTCTCATTGCTGGCCTAAAGATTCTAAGAAAACTGAAAGCAAATAAGATTGCGGTCTATGGTGATTCCGAGTTGGTAATGAAACAAGTTAAAGGTGAGTTTCAGGCCAAGCATCCTTGTATGAGAGCATATTGAAATGCAGTCCTATATATTTTGAAGTTGTTTTCAGACCATACCTTGACATGTGTGCCGCGCATACAAAATGGTGTTGCTGATGGACTTGCTAAGGCAGCAAGCAATTTAAAAATTCCAATGAATTCTAGTAACAAATTCGAGATTCATGTGAAACATCGTCCCACTGTTCCGGACAATCAGCATTCTTGGCAATTTTTTCAAGATGATGAAGAGATCAATGAGTTTTTGCAAAATAAGGGTAAGTTCAAGGATTCCTCAATAGATACTGAAAATGATAATGGTATTGACGATATACAAATAAGTCAAATGGACGTGCTGCAACTTAAGGACAACATTATTCCCAAGGGATTGATTCCTTTAGAGGATCTATTTGATCAAGATGATGTGGCCCGCAAACCGACATTGAGACTGACTGAAAAGGGTGTCGAAGAGGTAAACATTGGGATAGCTGAAAATCCCAAGATGGTTAAGCTATCAAGGTCATTGTCACCAAAGGTAAAAGCTGAATATATGAAATTGTTGTCTTTATTTTATGATGTATTTGCATGGGATTACTCAGATCTTAAAACATATGATACAAATATCATTCAGCATACTATTCCTATTAAGCCAAATCAAAAGTCTTTTCGTCAAAAGTTGAGGAGAATCAATCCGAAGTTGCTGCCATCAATTGAGAAAGAGGTAAACAGATTGTATAAGTCAGGAATCATTGTGCCTATCCGATTTTTAGATTGGGTATCAAACTTGGTGCCCGTAAGAAAGAAGACAGGTGAGATCCATTTATGTATTGACTTCAAAAATTTAAATAAGGTGTCCTTAAAGGACAATTATCCGCTGCCCAAAATGGATCATATATTGCAGCGAGTAGTTGGAGCATCAAGGATGTCACTACTCGACGGTTATTCAGGTTACAATCAGATTTTAGTGCATGAAGATGACCATGACAAGACAACGTTCACCACTCCATGGGGAACATTTCATTATGGAAAGATGCCGTTTGGTTTGAAAAATGCAGGAGCTACCTTTCAGCGTGCAATGGACGTGGCTTTCGCCAATGAGAAAGATGTATTTTTGGTTGTTTATCTTGATGACTTAATCGTGTTTTCAAATTCTGATGAGGAACATTTGTATCATTTGAAAATTGTTTTCCTAAAGTGCAAAAAATATGGCATCTCATTGAATCCGAAAAAGAGTCTTTTCGCCATGGATGAGGGAAAACTTCTTGGCCACATCATATCTAAAGACGGAATTCGTATTGATCCAGCACAAGTTGAAGCCATTCAGTAAATTGAACAGCCCCGGAACAAGAAAGAAATTCAGTCCTTCAATGGTAAACTGAATTTTCTGTGTTGCTTCATTCCAAATCTAGCAGAGCATCTTAGAGAGATCACAATCATGCTCAAGAAGGACAGTTAGGTAAAGTGGACCGAAGAGGTGGTTAAATCATTTAATTTAGTGAAGTTAGCTCTTTCTTCAGCTCCTATTTAAATCAGCCCCGACTACACTCAAGACTTTATTTTGTTTTCATTTGCTTCTGAGCACACACTGGTAGTTGTACTAATGCAGAAGAGAGAAGGTGTAGAAAAGCCCATTTCTTTTTTCAGTCGCATTATTAGAGATGGAGCATTGAAATATAACATCATTGAGAAGAAAGCACTTGCGCTTGTAAAGGCCTTGAAAGATTTCCGTGTGTACATATTGCATTCCCATATTCTAGCTTATGTTCCTAACGCAGCAATTAAAGATATTTTAGTACAGGCAGATCCAGAAGGGAGAAGGGGTAAGTGGATTGTTGCGTTGTTAGAGTATGATGTTGAAATTAAACCCACCAAGCTGATCAAAGGTCAAGGACGCGCCAAGCTAATGGCTGAAACAAATCTGCAAATCCTAGACATAAATTTGATTGCTGCCATGTCTGATGAAGATGAGGAGAACCCATCCATTCAGGTATCTAAAATGTTTCTTTCTTCTCCGTGGTACGCTGATATTTTATATGTACTTCAGAATTTATCTTTGCCTCCTGGAATGCCAAGAAACAGAAGTAGAACATTGAAATTGAAGGCTGCCAAATTTTGCATTCTCGATTCAGCATTGTTTTGGAAAGACCCTGGTGGAATGTTATTGAATTGTTTGGTAGAGGAGGAAGCCAAAAGAGTCGTGGAAGACTTTCATAGAGGGGACTGTGGAGGTCATTTTTTTCGGAAGACCACGAAAAACAAGATTCTAAGGGCAGGCTATTATAGGCCTTCATTATTTTCAGATGTATATAAGGCTGTTAAAAATTGTCACGAATGCCAATTTTTTCAAGGAAAGCAGAAACTCCAGCCTTTGCCTTTCAAACCAATTGAAGTCAGCACACCTTTTCAGCAATGGGGATTGGATTTCATTGGTGAAATTCATCCGGCATCATCAGGACAACATCGATGGATATTGACGGCCACGGACTACTTCACAAAATGGATTGAAGCAATTCCTACTGAACAAGCTACGGATGCGGTAATTATTTCTTTTCTTGAGACCAATATTTTGTCACGCTTTGGATGTCCAAGTAAGTTAATCACGGATAATGCAGCAGCGTTTAAGTCAAAAAGGATGATTGAGTTTTGTTACAAGTACAATATTAGCTTGGGACATTCAACCGCATACCACCCTCAAGGAAACGGATTGGCAGAGTCATCTAATAAGTCCTTGGTCAATATCATTAAGAAATTGTTGGAAATCAACAAAAAGGGATGGCACAAGAAATTGATAAATGCACTATGGGCCGATAGGGTGAGTCAGAAAAAGTCTATTGGTATGTCTCCTTTCGAGTTGGTGTACGGAACAGACACAGTTTTTCCTACTTCACTTGCTGTCCCGGTAGCTAAATTGCTTCAAGAAGCGGGTAGTGAAGAGGATCCTATGCAGAGAAGGATTAATAAAATGATCCATTTACAACAGACACGGGAGGAGGTATTTCAAAACACTTGCAAGCTACAGGAGTGCATCGAAAAGATTTATGACCAGAAAGCAAAGGCAGACACATTTCAGCTAGATGAGGTAGTTTTGAGATGGGATGCTCGACATGACGACAAGGGAAAGCATGGTAAATTTGAAAAATTATGGAAGGGTCTTTACAAGATTGCAGCATATCGCGGCCAAAACGCTTTCTTTCTCAAGGAGATGAATGGAGATGAATGTCCTGGAGGGCCGATTAATGGTTGGGTGTTAAAGAGATACTACTTTTGAGTACTTTTCTGCTCATTTCATCATCATTGTACATATCATTTTACTTTGGTTCTACTGCACATTTACACTAACTTATCATCTTTAGTTTGGGGCCCGAGGTGAAGGCTATAATTATGAAAATGAAAGTTAGTTAGTCTGAGTTTGTCAAGTCAGTTGTCTAAATCTTTTAGTTGCGAGTCTATTTTGGTCAAAGCAGTTTTTTGGTTTTTCAGTCAAATTCTCAAGATTTTGTGTCGGAATAATGACTCCATCGCCCAATGGATGAAGGCACTGTCTAGCTCTTATAAAGATCTGCAGTTCTTGGCATCTCCAAGGAGCTACCATCCCCATTGGAGCCAATGTTAGAGTCGGTCTAGTTATCCCTTTATCAGAGATCAAAAGCTCTTTTTTGCAGTTCATGTTTTAGGTGTCCCATCCGTTTGATTAGTTGCATTTCGTTAGGCATGCCATAACTCTGATGGAGCGGTTGTGTGTCACTCATTCCCCTCGTGCTTGGCACTGCTGGTTCAGGTTTATTCATTAAAAAAAAGTTTTCCAAGGTCATTCACAATCATGTTTTAAATTTTGAGGTTTTAGGTCTAGGGTTGAGTCATTTTTTGTCTTGCAAAGTATTAGGAGACTAGCAGGCCAGAGGGATGTCTTTGATAGATCATCATTTCAATAATTTTCATTATTGTACAGTTGAATTAGGACTTCTCTTCAAAAATACGTTTTGAAGATAAGTCGCCTTCTCATTTTTGTAAGAAATTGTCAAAATTTTCAATCCTTCAAATGTTCAAGTGCAGCCTTGGTCTCCTTTTCCAGAGCATGTTACAGCTATCCCTGCAAACAAAGATCAACAAAGAGCTTTAGTTCAAACCTCAGAAAAGAAAAAGGAAATCAAAAAGCATCATTGTATTAATAGACCAAAAGTGAAAGTGCCCAAACTTTACAAAGTGGGTTTTGAAGTTAATTTATTCAAATTAGATATTTTGTGGGTGTATATAAAGTGAAACAAGTCTTTTGCTTCACCACATATCATAGCAAGAGCGTTGTCAAGATTGGAGGGCGAAAAAACCGAGTTTCGAACCCTAGAGGCAGAGTGAAGGTGCGCGCTACGCATAGGATTGGTGCGCTACGCACTGGGTGGTGCGCTACGCATTGGGTGCGCACATCCTGTGTAAATTAATACAGGCGCTACGCACAGGGAGGTGCGCTACGCATACAACTGGCGTGCTACGCATCCATTCCAGCACTGTGTTTTGTGCCTAAAACTTATCAAATCACCCCGGCAACTACAAGTAGGTGTCTTCTTTGACTCAAGCATCAAGTTGAATGGTGTTTAATGTGTGTTTGAAAGAAATGCAAGTGATGTTGGGTTTAAGAAAATAAATCAAACCCTAGGCCCTTATTGAAACTTTGTATGGGGTATTAAAAACATTGTAAACATTGTAGACAACAGCACTTCATACCACAGCATCTTTGTGATTGTTTTTATGCCCAAATATACCAAACAAAATACCTATTATGGCAGAATGTTTATGATGCTTCAACTGGTTTTTTGAGGATACATTCAAATTGAGATTTCTTCACACCTACAGCATACACATTGCAGTCCTCCTATTGCACCTATTTTGTTCTCAAAACCATGTCAGATACAGATTCATCTTATGAGCAAGAAAATGAAAGTGATTCCACCACGGAGGGAAATGTGCCACAAAGATCTCGTAAAGGTGGCAAAGGTGTTAAACATCTCAGAGAAGAACCCACTTCTATGGTACAATTGCAAGCTTGCCCACTTGCCATGGATTGCTTTCGCCACCAATCATGCTATCATTTTTGTGAGCTAATTTCACAGTTTCAGCATCATCGTGAATTAGCTTGCTTGTTTGTTCTCCATTTACATGATGGCCATGTGAACCTTGCTGGAGTTAATTTCATTTTGTCACCAGAAACCATTGCAGAGGCCATGGGAATCCGAATATCGGGGAGCAATGGAATAAGTGTCAGCAGCTAGAGAAATCATATTATGAGCCATATATTAAATCAGGGTATATAAGGCACTTGAGTAGAGTTTTTCCTTTCCACTACCTGAATGATCGGTTTGCACCTTTGATGAAACTTATCATCTGATATTTCAGTTGTGAGGGCAGATTTTCACGTCTTTATGCATATCATGTCCTTTTATTGATGCATTTTACAAGGGTGCGCCTGATGAACATCCCATATTTTATGTTTCGCAACATAGAGAGGATGGTGCCTTTAGTGCAAAAGAAGAGCCCAGCACAGCAGCACATGAGCATATACCATTATGCATTGATCAAAATCGTGGTGATTCATCAGCTGACACAGCAGGGCATTACATGGGAGGATTTTATTGCTCGTGACCTTTTCAAAGCACCTCAGCCACCACCAGAGTTGGTTCATGATGAGGGAGGGCCTTCACAACAGCTTGACATTCTCAAGACCGAGCATGTTGATGCTCCCGTATATGTGACATATCAGAAAGGCCACAGGGCCTTATTTGCAGCCGCACGACGAGTACTATCTCCACCCAGGGTGGAAGGGGTCTCGTTGACACCATCAGCAGAGTGAGTATTATCTCCACATCATGTGGAAGGGGTCTCGCTTCCATCTACAGCACAGGTACAGATTCAGGATAGGGGCAAGAGACCCATGGTTGACGAGGGTCCTTCAGGAGGCCAGGACACGGATATCATTGATGTTGATGCTAGCTCTCCTAGTTCCGAGCTAAAGGAGATTATCCGAGAGCAAAGGGCCGAGAATGAGTCACTGCAAAAGAAATTGCAGATGGCTAAATGGGTGATCAACTACCTAGAGAAATGCAACAAGCAATTGGAAGATGAGCGTGAACTTTATGAGCTGCGGAAGATCCGCGAAGACCGGGAATTGGCCCGAAGGAGACCCGGTGATTTGGCACCTATTAATAGGGAATCAATGCTCATCCGGGTCAACACTCATTTGGAGAAGTTGTTGGCAAAGGAAAATAGGGACAAGGACATGCTTCGTCACATGAAGACTCACTATTGGGCTCGCATGCATGTTTGCAAAGCGAGAATCAAGGTCCTCAAAAGGCGTTTGAGCAAAGTACAAAAACGACACAAAAGGCCTGATCCGCTTCGACTTTTGGCTAAGTCTTCACTTGTTGAGCATGATACATGATGGAGGGTCTTCACTCCAATTTTGAGCACATTTGGAGAAAATTTTGTCATTTCAAAAATTTTGGCTTAAGAAACAGGTTTTTGGGTTCTCCGCGTAGCGCGCAGCGCGCTACCCTGAAGATTGGGAGGTCCAATTGACAAATGGCTTATATTTTTGGATTTGTAATGAATAAATACACTTGTACAGCCACTGCCAAGGCATTCCATCAAGTTCTGGATGGTCAAAATGTCAAAAAACATCATGAAAACCATCTTGCTGCCACCTTTTCCAACTGCAGGTAGTACCTCTGGGAGAATTCCGTTTTGAGAGGTCAAATGAGCTCCCAATTGGAAACTTCCATTGGCTTTGGAAAGTAGACATCCAGGCCTTTCCAACGAGCTATCATGAGCTCAATTTGGATGTCAGGAAGTGCTCCAAACACAGGTGGAAAGGGGCGCTACGCATAGGGATTAGGGGCACTACACATACAATTTTTGGCCCAGATTTTCACCTTCAGCTCAGGAATTCAGCTAGTTTCCACCAGTTTCACTCTTTGATGTAATTTTTCACCCAATATGATGTAATTTGATGTATGTAAGGTAACATGGCACTTATATACCTTCTTCTAGATGATTCATTTACAAATTAGCAAGAAATCAATGTAATGAATCAGTTTCCTTCTTTTTAGACGCAAGTTGTTTGGTCATCTCGATTCTTGCTCCATGTTTAGAATTTGTTCAAACTGCTCCTAGAAGGAGGAGATCGACCCCTAGAGGTTAGGGAATGAGGATAGCTTGGTCTATATATGTAAAATTTCATTCAGTAGTAGAGGTTGGACTCTTGGGATAGTTTGAGACTACATTGTACATATTTTACCAGCATTTTGGCAAAGGAAAGACCAGGGTTTTGCAGCACTATTTGGGATCCATGTGGCTTTATGTCTTGATGGTGTGTTTCTCTTAGTACTTGTAAGTTGTGTTTGTGCATCATTATCTCTATTGAATCTTCTCTTATTAAGCAAATGAAGTGTTAAGGTAGAATCCATGAAATTGCTATGCTCTGCCTTTAAATTTGTTTAATATTCTATGTTTTCTTCAGTTTAAGGAGAATCCTTGAGACCCCTTGCTCTCCTTAGCCTCTCACCAGTCTGATCTATCCATCACACCGGCTTTAAGGCATCAAAACAATTTCCTATCTTGCCCCAAGTGGACCTCTGCAAAAACTCTGCCTCATCCCCGCACCCAAAATTGCCTTTCCCTTGATTTCAACAAAATCATAAAAAATCAATCCTAAACTCTTTGTACTTAATACCTAGCCTAAAATTAGTCATCAATTCGGTCATCTCGAGCCTTTTCAATTACCTTTTGCTGAGTTTGACTCAGAGAGAGCCCTCTCCAGTCCTCATAGGGCTAACTACGAGGCTGAGTGTGGTTTGATGTGGCCTTGAGTCTTGCCTTATTTCAGCCTAAGGAAGATTTGAGTGCTAAAAAGTTGTATATATTGTGGTATATGTAGATGATATTTTGATGACATAGAACAATTAGAGCTACATTATAACCATAAACAAGGAATTGATGAAAGGTTTTGAAATGAATGACGTGGGCAATGTTCACTACTATCTTGGTATTGAAGTAACTCAACATCCGAAGTATATATTCCTCTCTCAAAAAGGTACATTAGAGATCTATTAAACATGTTTGGCATGATTGAGTGCAATCCTTTGACTACTCCAATGGAACAGAACTTAAAGCTCACATCCATTGAAGGAAAATAATTTTATGATGCAACAAGGTATAGACAACTTGTAGGAAGTGTCAACTACATGACTAATACCAAACCGGATATTTCATTTGTTGTTGGAATCCTCTCCTGGTTTATGTAAAAGGCTTGTGAGGGACATTGGTCTACTGTAAAAAGAGTTCTAAAGTACTTGAAGGGAACCCAAGACTTTGGACTCAAGGATACACAGGTGGGTGACTTCAACTTGATTGGTTACTTTGATTCAGACTTCGATGGAGACAAAGAAACTGGGGTATCTACTTCAGGTTATCCTCTGATTATTGGATCAAAATTTATCTCATGGAGATCACGCAAACAATCAGTTCTAGCGGATTCCACAACAGAGGCAGAATATATGGCAGTTATTGAGGTGACAAAAGAAATTGTGTGGTTGAGGAAAATTATGGAAGAGTTGCAAGTAATACAAGTACATTCAACTCCACTCATGATTGATAACACCTCTGCAACAAAGTTGGCCAAGGAACCAAAGTTCCATGATCGAACGAAGCGCATCAATGGAAAATACCATATGATTCAAAATCATGTTAAGGCCAGGTGGAAGGTTTTGTTGTGAGGGGACAGGAACATAAATATGCAAAATTGTGAAATCCTTGTATGGCCTCAAGCAAGCACCACAAGCTTGGTATGAAAAGTTAATTGAGCATCTTCTGAAACTCAAATTCAAACATTATGATATTGATGATGCAACTTTGTTTGTCAAGAAAGTTGGAAAAATAGTTGTATATCTTATGGTATATGTAGATGATCTTTTGATGACAGGGAACAATGAGAGCTACATTGCATCCATAAAGAAGTAATTGAGGAAAGGTTCTGAAATGACTGGCTTCGCCTATGTTCGCTACTATCTTGGTAGTGAAGTAACTCAACATCCGAATTATATATTCCTCTCTCAAAAGAATTACTTTGGAGATTTGTTAAATAGGTTTGGCATGGATGAGTCCAATCCTTTAACTACTCCAATGGAACAAAACTTAAAGCTCACATCCATTGAAGGAAAAGAATTCGAGGATGTAATAAGGTATAGACAGCTTGTAGGAAGTCTCAATTGCTTGACTACTATCAAACTGGATATTTCATTTTCTATTGGAATCCTTTCCAGTTTTATGCAAAAGCCTTGTGAGGGACATTAGTCTGTTGCAAAAAGAGTTCTAAAGTACTTGAAGGGAATCCAAGAATTTGGACTCAAGTATACACAGGTGGGTGACTTTAACTTCATTGGATACTCTGATTCAGACTTCGATGGAGACAAAGAAACTTGGGTATCTACTTCAGGTTATGCCATGACTCTTGGATCAGGAGATGTCTCCTGGAGATCACGTAAACTATTAGTTTGAGCAGATTCCACAATACAGGCAGAATATGTGGCAGTTTTTGAGGCAACAAAATAAATTGTGTGGCTCAGGAAAATTATGGAAGATTTGCAGGTAAAACAAGTGCATTCAACTCCACTCATGATTGACAATACCTCTGCAACAAACTTGGCCAAGAACACAAAATTCCAAGATCGAACGAAGCACATCAATACAAAATACCATCTGATTCGACATCATGTTGAGGCCAAGAAATCCATCTATGCCATTTTTCCACTAATGAGAAGATTGTAAACATCTTCACCAAAGTGCTCGTAAGAGAAAAGTTCGAAAGATTGAGAACAATGCTTGGACTCATCAAACATCTCTTCATATTAATGGGGGGGAATGTTGACACCTAATCATTGGGATTGGGTGAACATTTGTAAATATTGTAAATAGTAAATAATGGAGAATAAGAAAATGAAGAAACACTCGGAGGTGAAGCCCAACAGTCTCCCCCTTGTTGTATATAACCATGAGAAGCCTTAATGAAGAAACACAATTTGATTTGAGTTACCTCGTCACCTGACATTAATAAATATTCAGATATAATAAAAAGAATGAAATTAAATAAATGTGTATATGTAAAATATATATATATATATATACTATATATATATATATATATGTTGTGTGTGTGTGTGTGTGTGTGTGTGTGTTTATTTAAATTTAAATTTATGGTGTTTTATTTTGTGTCAATAGTTAAAGGTCCAATTATGACACCTAGTCTCTCGTTAACCAGGAGAAGAACGGAGGGGGCTAAGATAGAAGTGAGTACCTTGTTAGCATGTTTAGGAGTTGTCGAAGTAGGATCAGATCTGGGGAGTGCTAACAAATCTATAGGTTGTTCCTTGATTTTGTTTAGGTCCTGATAAAAGCCAATCCCATGTTTTTCATGACCTGAAAGGGGAATCAATTTCACAGCCAACAATTCCATTTGTGATGGTTATATCCTCCAACACGGGCATGTTTGAGTTGACCTCTTTCACCGAGGCCCTTTTGGTCGATTTAGAAAATATAGGGTCCTATTCTACAATGTAGTGTCCATGTTCTTGGCATCCCAGACATTGGAATGGAATGCCCCAATAGTCCACCCATTGTCTCATTGAATGTACCCCCCAATCTATATTCAAAGAAATTAGGAGTCCACTTGCAAAATCTACTTCAATAAAAATAAATTCCATTGTCTTACATAGCATGCATCAATCATACACATAGTAGAATCTGTCAACTTTATTGGCAATTTGCATAATTGTCCTTTTCAACCATAGCTCTAGAGGGAGACTAGGTAACTTGACCCAAATATATTTTCTCTTATGGATCTCCTTGATTGGATTGAAACCAAAGTTCCATTTTTGTAGTATTATGAACCCTCTGCCTTTCATCTAGGGCCTAGTATGAACCATCTATGCATCTTCTTTGGACATAAAGTGGAATCCAAACCACTCGTTCATAAGAACACTTATCGTTGGGTCACATATCCAACTACTGAGGACTAATTTTTAATTTTCCTAATCCTTCATTTGTCCACCATCCATTATTAAATATTACCAATGCCCCTTCAAAACTCTTTCCTTTAATATCTCCACATTGTCCCAGTAAACATCCACCCCCAAAATTAGTCTCTTGATATCCTCTTGTGCTTTGACTGGTTTTGATTTCCTCCTGTGATTGATCTGTCAATGGGCCAAGGTCTTTGCATGTAGATTCACAGACCTAAATTTTTTAGACCTTACATCGAGATTTCTTTTGTTAGAAGACATGGTATGTGGATTAGCTATGCTACTCTTGGTGCATCCCTTCCATTATTAGCATCTATATTAATGTCTATGAGAGCCTGAAAATCATCAATATGGTTTAAAAACAACACTTGACTTTCCATATCAGTCTGATATATTCTAGCAACCAATCAAACAAGCGAAGAATACCAACGAGGATAACTAGGCAAAAAAAACTAAACTCTTATTGCAATTGGATGATCCTGATACCCAGGGTCCCACTCTAGAAGTGTAGTCCCAATACAACTTCGATATCAAAGTCGAATCTGATTCTAGATTTCTCACTAAGGTCCATGGTGTCTGACTCCATTTGGGAGAGACCAGTCAAAATAGTGGAGGAGAGAGGCTATAACCATGTGAACCATCATATGATCCAATGGAAGCCCATGACAAATATTTCTTCCTACTTCAAATGGAATCAATTCAAAGTCCCCCCCTCCATATTTTATGTGAGAATCCATAAATCTCTCAGGCTTCAACTAACGTGGAAACAATACCTTCAAAATACGAATCAATCACACAATTACAAATTGGCACACACACACACACACACACATATATTAATGATAGTCAAAAGTGAATCAATTGCAATAGTGTTGCCTTGGCAAGGACTAATAACATAGTTTTATATCAAGCTTATATAAAGAAAAATAAAGTACTTTAAATTAATAAATTTCTTATATTTTCATTTTTCATTTTAAAATATGTGTTATTTTAATTGACATATGAATATAAGAATGAACTATAATATAATATAACTAATTAATATATATAATATATATCTTTAAATATTGCTTTATATGGTATATACATAATTGCATTGAAATATTTGATTTATGATTTACATTCTATAATCATTAAAATCTTAATACATGTCTTAATCATACACTAGTTAAATTGGTCGACAAGTACCTCTAGCATTGAGAAATGATCTTAACACTCTCGTGGTCAAGCTCTGGTTTGCGCTGACACAAAGTGATTCTTTCAAGTAATAGGTTTTTTACAAAGACTTATAATTCGTTCTTTTTTTAATATAGAGTTGATATGTAACACACACATACACATATATATAACATTTAAAAACATATTTATAACAATTTTTTTATTATAAAAAGGCTCCTAAAAAAATATGTTTTCTACTTCTAAATATGTTGAAGACTTATAAAATTTTATGTAATGAAGAAAATAATTTAAATAAATATTTTCAATAAAAACTATATATAATAGTTCAAACAGTTTAATATGGATTTGATAAAAAGAGATAAGAAATTCTTATTGCATTAATAAGTTGTTTTTGAGGGAGATTTGTAATTTAAGCTAACATGTAACATTTTAATATTATTGTTAAACTCACATGAATGTAAATAATCATAAATGATATAACATTGAATTGTCTTTCTTATTAACTTAGATACGCATTTATAATACATTGATGCAACCATTGGATTCATATTCCAAGTGGTCTCTTGGACGCTAGTAGTTGTTCACATTCCACACCAACCCATAGAAGATTAGGTGTCCAACATTTCCCCCCTTAATCCTAAGGGGTATGTATGAGTCCAAGAAGAGAGTTGCAATACAAAATGTCCAAAAATGCATGGAAGCAGTAGGTTGAATTTGCTCTTTGAAATGTTGGTATAAGGGGGGTGGTTTAAGGATGACCACCAACACTAGAACACTTAGTGCAGTTCCCAGAACCATTCCAAAGCTAGTAAGACGATGAAGTCTTCTGCTAGAGTTAGTGTCCCTAATGATTTGGAGAGGGAGGCCTTCAACCTGAAACAGGAAGGTCTAAAACCTGTGATGGTTTAAGGTGACCACCAACTGAAGGCATGCTCAAGGGCATCTTTGTCTCTAGCTACAACTTTGAATCTGGTATGGCAGGTTATGGCTCAAGCTTGCTTGGTGTGGATTTGAAGCTTGTAGATGGTCATAACTTCCCCCCTATTCGATACAAGGTAAGAAGATGAAGAGATCTCAATTGCAAGGCTTTTCAATATTTGATAACAAATCCTATGTTATGATCGAAATATCTTCGTGGTTGTTGAAGCCCATTTCCAAGAAGCGATCCAACCAAGATGAATCTTTGTTCTTGAAAGAGGATTATTTTTGAAGCATCAGTTTGAAGAATGAGTGGTTTTATGATAGTGCTCACATGTATGAAGATCAAAACAATGATCTTTCATATGGCCAACTTGGTCACAGTGTTTCCATTTAACAATCTGTTGTGGTTGTTGTGGAAGAATACTAAAATATGAAACCACTGAAGGTGAACTATCATGAAGAAATCCAACACTTTGAAATTGGATGAGCTTTGAGTAATTTGGAATGTGAAAGGAAATCTCCTTATCATATCCAAAACCTATTTTGTGCTTGTTATGGACAAGCTCTTCCCAAGGTCTGATGACTGACTTGGGAAGTGCAGGCTAAATTTCTGCTTCTGCATGTAACTTTGTTGCTTCATTGGACATTGGATTTGAATTAAATTGTTGCTTATGGGAGACTGTTTCAATGTTCTGAACAAAAACAAGTTTATAATGATGACTTCACTGTTGTAATTCTTCTTGTTGAAGTTGAGATTCAAGTTCCAAAAAATCTATTTTGTCTTGTATATTTTGCAGAGAGGTTTTAATATCACAGAGAGTGTTCTTGTTGATTTTCATTGTATCCTGATTAGTGGAATGTATCATAGTTTTTAGAAACTCTAATACCTCAATAATTTTGGCCATTTTCTTAACCGCTCAAACTTATGAAATGAGGGGTTTCAGCTTCTCAATGGTCCATATATTAAACACCAATTCATTACATGTGATAATGTCAATGCTAATAAAGGCAATGCTGGCCAAGAAACTAGCTCAAACCAGTGAAACATAACCTTTCTCTGATTCTTTCAAAGTTACCTTTTAACATTGAAGTGTGCATCAATCTAGTGAAAAGCTTCACATCTCTTCTTAACAACTAAGTGGCTAGAAGATCAATTATAATGGTATAATTGCAGCTCTATAAATGATGGCAACATTATAAACAACACACACATATAAAAATCAACTTGTGTATACCACGCATTCCCACATACCAGATTGCAGACTCCTCTCTATGACAGTTATCTGAAAATTTGAGGGTCCCTTTCCATTTTCTCTCCTCATAACATTGTTGCTCAACTATCAATTTAGAAAACGGAGGAGCCACATAGATTTTAGCATAAACAACGAATTTATGTCTGTATCTAGCTTCCCACAATGAAAGAAAGCAAGTTTGAGTCGAGAGTTTGACAATGTCCCATTTATGCGAGCTGCAGTAATGATTTTAGGCTTGTGGTTCCTTCTCCGCTTCGTATGAAAATCGAAAAAATACATACAACTAGCAATACACACAAGCAGAAAATGATGGACACAACAACCACAAGAATATAGTATATAATTATATATAAAATATTATATATTAAATATATAATAATTAATGGTTCACGCTGCCAAAAAGCTTCCCATCTCTTCTTGCTAACTAAATTACTATTAAAACAATAATTACTAAATTAAAGTAGTGTGTAGCTCTATGAAATTTTACCAAAATATATTTTATGAAATTAACTATTTTTGTTAACTAGGTTAAAGCAGTTTTACTAAATATATGGTTAAGGTAAAATATTAAATAAATATAATATCTTCACAAGACCTGGCTCCCATTTAGGTGAATACACTAATATTACTATTTGGAGAAAGGAATATTTGCTCATTTCTACTATAATAGTGGTTTTTGACACAAAGGTTGTTATTTTTTTTGTGTTTTCACTATTTTTAACAGAATAGCTTTTAACATCATTTATAAAAAAAAAAATTAAACATAAACATGATATTAGATTCGTTCTAAGAGGTTTATTAGATGTCAAAAATTCTTACTAAAGGAATCTTGTGTTTATAATCATGTTATTAAATCAAAATATGAAAATTACGATATATATAATATATATAACAAAGAAAATTGTCTCAAGATAAGAAAATTATTTTGTTGTCTCAAGATAGGAAAATTATTTTGGACACCAAACTCACAACTTGAGACAAGTAAGAATTGATATTCCAACATTAGAGTGAATAGGGTGTTCTCAGATTAACTATGGATTTTCGCTCTAAACATAGGAGAAGACTAGGAATAATGTAAAAAGATTACATAATCATAACTAGCATTTGCACCACATGTTGCAAAGAAAACGCCATAAGGCAGTAGCATAGGAAACAATAGCATAGAAGAAGAGTTTTGTGTACAAAGTTATCTGAATTTGTTTTCAGTTGCAAACCATTAATCATTAACCCCAAAATCATACTCTATAGATGGCAACGAGAAAGTGGAATGTTATCATTCATGTTTATATTCTGAGCCCATTAAGGGATTTGACAATTAAGAGACTTCACAATAAGGGAGTCCCCTTTTAGAGGATTTGTAATGTTTGTGTCATGTAAAGCACCAAGACATGTATGTAATATTTACAACATAAAAATGCTACATGAGTGGCATAAGAAGGAAAGTGTGTTGATACGAAGCTACTCTTTGTTTTACACTTTCATCCATGAAGAAAATGTCAAAATGTCTGAAGAGACAAAGCAGATAGGAAGGTACCTTATAAAGAGTCTAGGTGTTTTAAGCCTTGATGAAGGCCACATTCCTCAGAGTCACAAATCAAAGATTTGGAATTTATTAATGAGAGTGAATTCAAGGCTTTGAACTATGCTATATGAATACAAAGAAACACTCCTTTAGTCCACTTTGTGACTTGTTATCAAGATAAAACATAGGTGTATAATGTATTCATGAAGACAGATCAATGTCAAGACAAATAGAACTGGTGTTCTTTGTAAATTCTCTTTGTTCTTCTAAACACATGTGCACATGCAATACCCAGCGATTTGTTGGTATTGTTGCATAACTGCTAGGTTTTTCCCACCCCTACCTTGCATGAGGAATTGATGACAAACCAAATATAAATGTCATTTTCTGCTAAATTTTTCATGCAACCCAAACTATCCATCTTGCCAGCAGAAGACAAATAATCAATATAGACTATGAGTAGGAACAAGTCACTTGTCACAACATGCATATTGTTCCATTTCTAGCAGTACAACAGTCCACCTGAATACAGAGAAACACTCCTACACTCCTTTAGCCCACTTTGTGACTTGTTATCAAGATAGAGCATAGTTGTATAATGTATTCATGAAAACAGATCAATGTCAAGACAAACAAAGCTGGTGTTCTTTATCTGTTGTCTCCATTCTTTTTAACACATACACACATAATACCCGTCTTTTTGTTGGTATTGTTGCAAAACTGCTAAGTTTTGCCCACCCCTACCTTGCATGAGGAACTGATCACAAACCACATATAAATGGCAATTGATCACAAACCACATATAAATGTCAATTGCCCGCTAAATTTATAATGCATCCCAAACTATCCATTTACCTCTCGTAAAATTCCATCATTTTAATACCAAAAGTATCCTTAAAAACCTTCTTGATAGCATTAATCTCTGTCAGATCTCCTACTTGGGTTGAGGTTGCATATGCATTGATATAGTTGACTTACATTGTTATTGAGCATACGATAATTGGTCATTAAGCATTTACAAGTTTCAATAAAATATTAAAACTGTAGTAATTTTACAACACTGATAATCCTTTATTAAAAAACCAAAAGCACTCACCTCGTCTGGTAAAATTCCTGCGTCTTCCAGAGCTTTCCGAATGCACATTGAAACTCCAAGTCCATCAGAGTGTGGATCGGTCATATGGAAAACATCACAAGAGACAGTTCAGCGTACGTTGGGCTTTCGATTGAATTCTCAAGAATTTCAGGGATCATGGCTTTGAATGTTGACCTAATTTTTTAAATCTTAAAGCGAGTGGATGGCGCAACAATTGCCAATGTAGAGTGTGTGTCCTCTCTATTTTCTGCTCTGCAACAAGAGAAGATCATAATTGGGATGATCATAGTGGGGAGGAACTATGCTTCTCACTATGACCTTGCAATATTTACCTAACATTCCCATTTACATTGGAAATATAGAATGCATAAACTATTGCAATCCTCTATTATGGCATGATTTTTTCCTCCACTTGTTCCACAAATTTGACCATTTCGGTTTGCATGAAATCTTCAGTGGGTCATTGAATTCTATGCCAATATGCCTGTATAATCGCGGCATCATGTGCTGATGCGTTGACTGCTAATGGTCTGCATTCTGTTATCGATTAGGAAACTTCTGAGTCCATTACCAAAGAGCATGTGTTGTGCCACTTCACTCTCCATATGCCATGGAATTTTGACAATCTTTCTTTTTTCCAAGTGGTAATATTATACAGCTAATCCAAGACAACCGCATAAACTATTATTAGATATCATCCTATAGATCAAAATGACAAAAAGGATGGCAGGTGGTGCCTTTCTGGGCAGCAGGGTGTCTAAAAGTGTAGCCTAGTTCCTTATGTACTGTTTTGCTTTACTATACTAATTCATGTTTCAACATGTTAAAAGACGGATTAGAATTTCAATAAGAAACTTCATCATTCAGAGAGACATGCATGCTTCAGCTGGAAGTAGGGGATATCTTTGAATTTGTTTCCAATGAATCGCCAGACAAGCGAAGGGCAATTTATGCCCTCTTAGTGCAATGCACGCCAAGAAGTTCAGAAGATTTATCTTTTTACTTGGAGACACTTTTGGGCCAATGCCAAGCAGGCACCAGAAGCAATGTTCTGCAAGATATCACAAAATGCCCAGCTTGATTTCTGCAGGTATTGAATTTGCAGAAGCCAGGTTTTAATCTTGTATACTCTGTATTAGAGTTAGTTAACATCATCTCTCATGGCAACGAGGCAGAATTATATACTGCAAGGTTGAAGCAGTTCTATAGACTTTTCAGTGGTACTACTCTCTTGCACTGGTCTCTGAAAGAGTATATTGTAGATATATTTAGCTCAACTTCAGCAGAAAAGATGCTCAAGAAGTTCATGATATGCTTGGCAGAATACTGTCCTGAAACATTTTCTGATGTTTTTCCGTGTTGAACGACATGGTGGTTCAAATAAAGAGTGGAGAAAACATTGATTGCCACTGTTAGTTCCTTGTGGGTTTGCTCACCACTCAGGCAGGAAATGCAATTTCCTTAACAAACGCTAATCTTCCAGGGAATAAAATGTTGTTGTTAGCTGAAATTACAAGTTTACAAACAAATGACGAGGCTTTGGGAAATCGTTTGAAGGGGTTTCCTTGTGCTAGAATAAGGGAAGATATGGCTATATTGATGTGTACATGGACACTTATTTCTGATTTCTCCAGGAGGATTGCTTATGGGGTTTGAAGAAGGGTATCTCTGCTCTAAGGAGGAATTCATTACAGGATGTGCCAAGGCACTTGAAGATTTGGAAAATTGGTTATGTTCTGGGAATCCATTTCGGTGGAAGCTATTCTAGCATAACTGTGGCTATACATGTAAAGAAGCTGAAGAATTATACATTGTCCGGGAGCCTTCTTTGTCTCTCTGGTGATGGAGGGAACTTTAAGTCCCCTATTTGGGGCGTTGTGGCTCACTGTGAATATTCTGTGAATGGAATGATCATGTTTGCAGGGATTGTGGATGGAAGAAGCGTAACTGGAGAAATGGAGATCCAGGTAATTGGCCGACTCTTGTGTGCGAGCTCGGATATTTTGATAGCTGAAAGGCCTACATTTTACAAGGCCTATCGACCTGTATTGAAAGCACTGTAGGAGAAAGATATGGTAAGGGTCATTTCACTAGCAATCGAACAATATAGAATATCCTCCTTTGCAACTAAGAAAGGTTGAATCCTCTTTGTTTGATACAATTGAGGAAACCCTCTGGTGGACCGGACGAGGATACTTTGGTCCATATTTCACCATGTAACTTGTGGCCCTTGGATTGTCACCCAATATGTAATCAACGGACAAGATAAAGGTTTTAGCCAATAGATTGGAGAAAATTTCAGTATTTCTAGCTCTTAGACTATCATCGTGAATAATCATAACCCACCAAGAAGACATTGGTTCTCGGATCAAATTTAGGTGATCAATGGTCTACACGTGTGACTTAGCAAATGCCAACCATTCTGATGGATTTACTTGTGCACTCCGAGATAGTTTAGAGACGACTTACAATTTTCTTTTTGATTTGCATATACAATATTTATATGTATATACAATCTTTCTATATTCTCGATTCTTGACGACTGCCATCTAAGACTGATAAACAAAATTCTAACCAGTTTACCTGAAGTTGGTAGATTGTGTTGCAATATTTACATAACTATTGGTAGATTGGAAATATAGAATGCATTGACTATTGCAATTCTCTACTATGGCATGATTTGTTCCTCTACTTGTTCCACAAATTTGACCATTTCAATTGTGCAAGAAAACTTCGGTGGGTCATTGAATTCTATAAAAATACACTTATATAATCACAACACCATGTACTGATGCATTGACTGATAATAGCTGACATTCTGCTATCGATTAGGAAACTTCTGAGTCCATTGCCAAAAAGCATATGTTGTGCCACTTCACACTCCATATGCAATGGGATTTTGGCCATCTTCCTTTTTTCCACTAGTAATGTTATACAACTAATCCAGGACACCTGCATAAACTATTATTAGATAGCATCCTATAGATCAAAATGACAAAAAGGATGGCAGGTGGTGCCTTTTTGGGCAGCAAGGTATCTAAAAGGTAGCCTGGTTCCTTATGTAGTGCCTTGCTTCACTATATTATTTCATGTTTCAATATTTTAAAAGACGGATTAGAATTTCTATAAGGAGATTCATCATTCAATAATAGTTCATTTTTGTCTTCCATGCTGCTCTCCTTTTTTTTAATCTCCAACTGCTTCCTGATCTGAGACTATTTTTCTCTTAATTATTTTAATTCTACTTTTTGTTCTATCACCCTTAATCTTCAAATTGTGGAATTCTCTTTTCACATATTTTGAGTCAGCTTCCACACTATTCTTCCCTTCTCAAGGTTATTCTTACCAGGACATTGCAATTGCTTGCCAGCAGAAGACAAATAATCAGAGTAGAATATGAGCAGGAATAAGGCACTTGTCACAACATGCATATTGTTCCATTTAGGTGAGTACAACAGTCCACCTGAATACAGAGAAACACTCATTTAGTCCACTTTGTGACTTGTTATCAAGATAGAGCATAGGTGTATAATGTATTCATGAAGACAGATCAATGTCAAGACAAACAAATCTGGTGTTCTTTGTACGTTGTCTCCATTCTTTTGAACACATGCACACATGTAATACCCATCTTTTTGTTGGTATTGTTGCAGAACTGCTAGGTTTTGCCCACCCCTGCCTTGCATGAGGAACTGATAACAAACCACATATAAATTTCAATTGTCTGCTAAATTATCATGCAGCCCAAACTATCCATTTATCTCTGGTAAAATTCCATTCATTTTAATACTAGAAATATCCTTAAAAACCTTCTCAATAGCATTAACCTATGCCAGATCTCCTACTTGGGTTGAGGTTGCATGTGCATTGATATAGTTGACCTGCATTGTTATTGAGGATATGATAATTGGTAATTAAGCATTTACAAGTTTCAATAAAATATGAAACTGTAGTAATTCTACAACATTGATAATCCTTTATTAAAAATAAAAAACACTGATCTCCTTTAGTAAAATTCCTACATCTGCCAGAGCTTTCCGAATGCACATTGAAACTCCAAGTCCATAAGAGTGTGGATATGTCATGTGGAAAGCATCACAAGTGACAGTTCAACTTATGTTGGGCTTTTGATTGAATTCTCAAGAATTTCAAGGATCATGGCTTTGAATGTTGACCTAGTTTTTTAAATCTTAAAGCGGGTGGATGTCGCAACAATTTCCAATGCAGAGTGTGCGCCCCTCTATTTTATGCTCTGCGACAAAAGGAGAGCACAATTGGTAGGAATGGTGCTTCTCACTATGGACTTCCACAATAAATGAAACCCTCTCTCTATAAACAAAATCGTTGGAAAGAAATCTGTGTATAGCTCCTACTTGTTGGAGAGGGCTTTGGCGTAGGTTTTGGATTTTGAGGTAGATCATGAGTTGGAGCAGGGGAACCTGAACCTGATCCAAGCTTAGGAACAACAATTTCAAGAAACAACCATTAGAACACCACCAACAACATCATCACTAAAATAAACTAAAACCAAATTAATTGCATCCTATAAGAGAAGGCTACTTGGAAGACTCTGGTCATTTCCAGCAATTCCCCCCCTAAGTCTGGCAAAAAGTCCCACCATAGGCCTACTATTGTAGGTTGTAGGTTTTGTCTGCTGATAGTTGTCTCTTGCATCTACGAAATTATCATTGTTATCAGGTCCAACAACAACACCAAATAAAACATTAGGGTCATTCCACTAGCAATCAAACCATATCGAATATCCTCCTTTGCAACTAAGAAAGGTTGAATCCTCTGTGATACAATGGAGGAAGCCCTGTGGTGGAACTAACGAGGATACTTTGGTCCATATCCCACCATGTAACTTGTGGCCCTTGGATTGTCACCCAGTATGTAATCAACATGCAAGAGAAAGGCTTTAGTCAATAGACTGGAGAAAATTTCAGTCTTTCTAGCTCTTAGGCTAACTGAATTATCATAATGGATAATAATAACCCACCAAGAAGACATTCCAGGCACCAGAAGCAATTTTCTGTGAGATATTAGAAAATGCCCAGCTGGATTTCTGCAGGTATTAAACTTACAGAAGCCGGGTTTTAATCTTGTATGCTCTGTATTAGAATTAGTTAACATTATCTCCCATGGCAACGAGACAGAATTATATACTGCAAGGTTGAAGAAATTCTATAGGATTTTTAGTGGTACTTCTCTCATGCATTGGTCTCTGAAAGAGTATATTGTAGATATATTCAACTTAGCTTCAGCGGAAAAGCTGCTCAAAAAGTTCATAATACGCCTTGCAGAATACTGTCCTGAAACAGTTTATGATGTTTTGCCATTGTTGAATGACATGGTGTTTCAAAAAAAGAGTGGAGAAAACATTGATTGCCACTGCTAGTTCATTCTGGGTTTGCTCACCGCTTAGGCGGGAAATGCAATTTCCTTAACGAACGTTAATCTTCCATGGAATAAAATGTCGTTGTTACCTAAAATTACAGGTTTCCAAACAGAAGATGAGGCTTTGGGAAATTGTTTGAAGGGGTTCCCTTGTGTTAAGAAGAAGGGAAGCTATGGCTCTATTGATGTGTACATGGAAACTTATTTTTTATTGCTCCAGGAGGATTGCATCTGGGGTTTGAAGAAGGGTATCTCTGCTCTAAGGAAGAAGTCATTATAGGATCCGCCAAGGCACTTGAAGATTTGGAAAAATGGTTATGTTATGGGAATCCATTTCGGTGGAAGCTATTCTGGCATAATTGTGCTATACTTGTAGAGAAGCTGAAGGATTATAAGTGTCCACTATCTGGAAGCCTTATTTGTCTCTACGATGATGGAGGGAACTTTGAGTCCCCAATTTGGGGCATTGTGGCTCATTGTGAAGATTCTGTGAATGCAATGATCATGTTTGCAGTTATTGTGATTGCCATTGTCAGTTCCTTCTGGGTTTGCTCACCGCTTAGACGGGAAATGCAATTTCCTAAACGAACGTTAATCTTTCATGGAATAAAATGTCGTTGTTACCTAAAATTACAGGTTTACAAACAGATGACGAGGCTTTGGGAAATTGTTTGAAAGGGTTCCCTTGTGTTAAGAAGAAAGAAAGCTATGGCTCTATTGATGTGCACATGGAAACTTATTTTTTATTGCTCCAGGAGGATTGCCCCTGGGGTTTGAAGAAGAGTATCTCTACTCTAAGGAAGAAATCATTACAGGATGCGCCAAGGCACGGGAAGAATTGGAAAAATGGTTATGTTCTGGGAATCCATTTCGGTGGAAGCTATTCTGGCATAACTCTGGTTATACATGTAGAGAAGCTGAAGAATTATAAGCGTCCACTGTTTGGAAGCCTTCTTTGTCTCTCCGACGATGGAGGGAACTTTGAGTCCCCAATTTGGGGCGTTGTGGCTCATTGTGAAGATTCTGTGAATGGAATGATCATGTTTGCAGGGATTGTGGATGGAAGAAGCGGAACTGGAGAAGTGGAGATCCAGGCAATTGGTCGACTCTTGTGTGCAAGCTTGAATATTGTGATCGCTGAAAGTCCTATATTTTACAAGGCCCATCAGCCTGTACTGAAAACATTGCAGGACAAAGATATGGTAAATTTTCCTTTCACAGAAGCGCTTCTACGCAGCATTTCACAGAAGAGCCTGTCTACGCAGCGTTTACAATTGTAGTTCGATCCAAGGCTGTAACGAAGCAAGCATTTTTAGTGATAATTAAAAGAGTACTGAGATAGAGAGCTCCATAGCGTTTCCCTAGCCTGCAATTGACAGCGTTTCCCTAGCCTGCAATTGACAACTCGAAGCCGAAACTGTTCAGGGGATCGAATTTGTGGCTATAAGGCGGTTAGGGTGTTCCAACTACATTAGCCTAATCGAACGATTCAAGATAATTCAATCGTCTAACCTATAATCTAATGGTCCATAGTGTTGACAAGTAACCTGAGAGGAAAGTTTTTCTCATAGGAAACGCCGTACGGCGTAAT